>BQKN01014650.1:0-14157 GCA_022839385.1 Asparagus kiusianus | reverse complement strand
GAAAAATTAGTAAGTATTCATAAATTTCATACATTATTCTTCAAGTACTAAAGAAATTAAATATTAATATTATAATCTAAGTCAAATTGGCAATAAAAAATACAGGTATTATTTTCTAATCTTTGTGGAAAATCACAAGGATAGAGGAAATATAATATTATTAACGTAACAGAAACTCTTATTAGATGCACATCAGAAGAATTTATTGTAGAGAAAAAAGATAGCTCCTAATCTTATTTAAATAATAAATTAGAAACACAAAGAACTTCATATTTATGAAATTAATATTTATTCTCATTGAAATAGAAAAAATTACAAGTCTATATTTCAAGAAGTTAATTTGTGTTGAACAATGAAAATGCATTTAACTTCTTTGTGAAATTAAATGACAAGATAAAAGATTAGCGAGCCCAAGAAAGATAACAACACAAAAAATACAATTCTAACCTGATATCACAATAGATGTAGATAATGACGATACTATTCTAGAATTGTCCAGGAAAAAGATAAAGGTGAGAAAGGATTGATCTTAGCTCAATAAAAAAATATAACATAAAGAATAAAAGATAATATTTTCTGAATATTTTATTAAATAGTTTAATTTTTTGAGTGAATTTAGGATTCTTTAGAAGGGAGTTTCGTGAGCTTTTTAGTACTTTTATATGCTTATGTGAATGCTTTTATCATATAAATGTATACTAGAGTTAGCATTAATCTTTAATTTATAAATTTTATGAAGTCTATCAGTGATTAGGAGCAAACTTTATATCCTCTTTTGTGTTATTTTAACATACTTTTAACCAATTATTTTACCTTATTGGTTTTAAATATTCACCTTCCTTGTATAATATTATTTCAATATTTTTTACTTTTATAACACTGTACTTTCTCAAGTAAAGCTTGGTTTCATATCAGTCAAAATAATATAAAAATTAAAATTAACTTTGAATTATATTTGTTTTTTATTAATTAAAATATCAACATGAAAATTTAAATTAGATGTAGCCCATTTAAATAAACATCAAAGAAAATAAATAATCACAATATTAAAGTTTAGAGATAAAAGTGAGCACAAACTATTAACGTGGAACTGAGGTTTAGTTAGAAAATAAGTCAAAAATACTTAATTATGGTATTTAACCACGTGCATTGCACGTGTATAAAACCTAGTTATATTAAATGTGCGGCGGTATAATGGCACTAATCTACATGTAGTTTCTCACTCATTTACTACTTACTAGGTTTTATGCGCTAATATCATGATTAAGTATATTTGGTGTATTTTCTTATTAAAACTTGTTCCTCGGTTCCACTTTGATGGTTTTTACTTACTTATATCTCTAAACTTTAACATTGTGATTATTTTTTAATATTCGTTTAAATGAACTACACCCAATTTAAATTTTTATATTGATAATTGAATTGATAGAAAATAAATATAATCCAAAATTAATTTGAATTATCATCTCATTAAGACCAACATGAAACCATGCTTGACCTGAGAAAATATAGCATTGTAAAAGTAAAAAAGCACTTCAAAAAATAGCATTCTAAAAGGAAAATGAATAATTAAAGCTCATAAGACAAGATAATTGGTTAAAAGTGGGCTAAATGACACAAAAGATAATTTGGAGTTTGTTCCTAATCCTTGATAGACTTTAAAAAAAATTATAAAATAAAGATTAATACTAAATCTAGTATACTTTTATATAATAAAAATATTCGCATAAACATATAAAAGTACTAAAAAGTTTATAAAAATCCCTTCCAAAAATTACTAATTTACTCTAAAAAAACCTATTCTATAAAATATTCAGAAAATAGTGCCTTTCATTCCTTCTATTTTATTTTTTATTGAGATGTTATCAATCCTTCTTCACCTTTATCATTTTTAATAAAATTAGACAACTTTAAGATGTCAAAAAAAGGATAATAAAACCTTAAAATAAAATTTACATTTACATATCTTAATAAAAGAATATCAAACAACTACTCTTTTTTTTGTTATGTTTTAAAATTTTAGTCGCTTTTTCGTGATTTTGAATTCTTAAAGGTGTGTTTTGCAAATTTTGAAACTTTGAGAGTGTTTTTTAGAAATTTTAAATTTTAAGTTGAGTGCTTATAATTTTTATGTTTCATGTGTTGGTAGTAAGTTTTTTAATGTTAGGATATTTCTTGCAACTCTGAATTTTGAGGGTATTTTTGGCAATTATTGAAACTTTAGATTGTTTGTTGCAAAATTTAAATTTTTAGCAGTCTGCTGATAATTTTAAGATTTGATATGTATTGGTTATAAGTTATTAAATTTTAGGATATTGTGCATTTTTAATTTCCGAACGAGTTTTTCAGAATTTTTATAACTTTGAGGTTATTTTTTATAAATTTTAGTTTTTTAGTGTCTGATGGTAATTCCTTGAATTCTTCTTTATTGTTCGTAAGTTTTGAAATTTTAGAATTTCATAGTGCTTTTTTATTATTTGAACTTTTGAGGGCGTTTTTATAGTTTTGAAAATATTAAAGGTTTCATGTTTGTTATTTTAAAATTTGAAATGCCTGGGTGTTTTGTGTAATTTTATACTTTTAAGGGTGTTTTGTTTTAAAACTTTTTGGGGGTTTTTTGCAATCTTCATATATTAGAGCTTATTTAAATAAAATATTCAAATAGACAAGGGTAATATTGATCATAGAAAGATTTTCCTAAACTCGTACTTTTAAAGAGATACATATGATTTAAATTATTAACTTGTAAGTAGTTCACATAGGATTAGGATAGATATAATTATGATTATAATAAATTAAAAATTAAATAAAATATTCAAATAGTCAAGGGTAATATTGACCATAAAAATATTTTCTCGAACTCGTACTTTTAAAGAGAGTATGACTAGTTGAGATGCACGTGTAATGTATGTGGTTGAATATTATGATTATTTAAATTGATAAAAATGGAATAAAAATAAAAAATAAAATAAAGTTTTTTGTGGGATTTATCATCAACTTAATAATCTCTCCCTCAAATGAAACATTATCATTGTTTTCTTTAACCCAAATAGTGGCCACATGATCTACTATTTGTGAGTTATAAACACATTGATCTAATATAACATCTCCGTTTATTAGTGCCCTGAAGTCTTCAAAAAATGGGTGATCATTTAATTCGTAAAGAAATTTTGCATATGAATTACTTACAATATGTTCATTAAACTTTTAGTTGCAGTTTGACTTATATTCAGATTAACTTTTAGTTATGGTTTCACTCATATTTACATTATCTAATATTCTCATTCAACTTTATAGCTCATTCTCCGAACCATATAAGTAAATCTGAAAGTATGAAGATTTATTTTCTTACAAAATTAAGCAAGAAGATAATGATATATTTCGTCATGTGCTCTAAATATAAATTTTTTTCTTTGATGCAAGGTCCCTATCAAATATTGTCCCAAACGATATGAATAAAAAATAGTATTATAATTCACTTGCCTAGGGCAATTGTATTGTATATATGATATATTACTCATTTAGAATATCTACATATGCTAACTGGATTTTAATGTTGTGAGATAAAAATATTAGAGGCTCGTATTCAAACTTTTTGGCTCTATAGAAGATACAAGAATGTGGAGTGTATAGCTTATATGCCGTAAGAACATACTGGTTCATGAAGAAATTTTTCCTAATAATGATATTGCTATAACTATGCTACTATTTAGTATTAAATCAATTTCATTATATAAGATTATATGATCATTTTTAGTAAAATATAAAATATATATGAAAACCTCGATGCTTATGTTTAGTAGTTAGGCTCCACAAAATAGGTTAACTTTACATTGTAGTTTGTTATTAGTAGTATTGTTGGCAATGCCATTACCTTTCCTCTTCATCCTATTATTCATGTTTTGCTGATGTAAGTCCTCTTTTGTTAATCACTCAATTGGCTATATTTAGTTTTTATAATATCAGAGGTTAGAATATTCTCTTTCGTTAAAAAAGTGTTAACATTGTTTTCTTAAAAAGCATATATATATATATATAGTAGCAATAGTATATACTTCAGTTCAACTCAAACATTGAGTGAGGTCCTTTCTATACTAGAATGGTGATATATTGATTACACAATCCAAAAGTAAAAGAAAAATTTCTACAAAGGAAAAGTTTATGTCAACTTAATAACTAATTTATAAAATATACACAGGTAGTGCAGATAGCTATAGAAAGTAAGATATATATCTTCATGAAAATTCCATACTGAGTGACCAAGTACAATCATCATAATTTACGCATGAATAATTATTATTTTAGTTACTACTTTGATACGCATAGCTATAGAATAAATCTCAAGCAAAAAATAGGAATTGAGATTGTATTATCCTATAGGTAAATAAATAAATGTTATTAAAGCTCCTCTTTATATTAAATTTAAAAATAATAATTTAAATTATTAAGTACCAAATATTAGTTCATGCCAGAAAGTAAAGTAATATATGGACTATATACATATATAGTCAATCAATCAAACATATTAAAATTATGATGACCACAACCAAAATTATATGGTGGGTTCACATTAAATATAATTTATAAAAAATAGTATATATATTAAAGTCAAAATTCTTTTAACCACTATATAGATTGTCTAATTTTTTTTGCATATATAAACTATATTGCTTAGGAATAGTGATGTGTGGCCTAATATATCTTAAGAACGACTTACTCTTTAATATCATCATTAATTGACATATCTACGCATTATATTGAAAACACAATTAAAATTAGAAAACTACAAAAAAAACACCCTCAATAGTTTTAAAATTTATAAAAAAAACACCCTAAAATTTTATAGTTTACAAATATACAAAACTATTAAACATTACATTGAAATCAAGGAATTAGAAAAAATCATTGAATTTTTTTAAACTTTGGAGGGGTAATTTGCAATGCACTAAACTTTAAGGTTGTTTTTTTATAAATTTTAAATTTAATAGATTTTTTTAATTAGTTATGTTCTCTCCAAAAAAGTTATGGGTGATATTAACCATAAAAAGTTTTTTTCTAAACCTATATTTTTAAAAGGAGTATGATATTTTTTGTAAATTTTTAATTTTTTAGAGGTTGTTAGTAGTTTTGCATATTTATTTTAGTGACTATAGGTTAGAAATTCTCACGGTATTTTTTTAATAAATTATGAATTTTAGAGGGTTTTCATAATTTTTTGAACTCATAGGCCTTTTATATAGATTGTAAATTGTAGATAGACTATTTATAATTCTTATGTTTTCGATTTATTAATGAGTTTGAAATTCTCACGGTGTTCTTTGTAAAATTTGAATTTTGATTGTTTGTTTATAATTTTTAAAACTTTAAGGGTGTTTTCTATAAATTATAAATTATGTAGGGGATATTTGTAATTCATATATTTTCAATGTATTGTTAGATTGGAAATTATTTGGATTTTTATAAATTTTATAATTTTGAGGGTTTATTTTATAATTTATAAAAAGTTTAGAGTGTTAATTACAAATTCCATAAATTTTCGGGGGTTATTTGTGTTATTTGTAGGTTTTAAGTGTATTTATAGGTTTGACATTTTAAGGTTTTTTATACAAATTTTAAAAAATTTAGGGGTGTTTTTACAAATTTTTAAAACTTACAATATACTTTCTGTAAAACCTCGTAATTTTTTTTTATAATGAATATATGTGAATTATTAGTGATAAACACCATCTGATGATAAATAATCATAAGTATCATAGATGAATGTGATAATCAGTGTTTGGGAACCCCATAAGTGTTTCTATGTGAGAGGAACCAAGTGGATAGACCATCAGACAATTTTCTGCTGCGCGGTCGACCGTGGCGGTCGACCGCACAGTAGTCAGGCACTCAGGAACTCTTTTCCTGTTGTGCGGTCGACCGTGGTGGTCGACCGCACAACAGATAGGTTGTTTTCTCAGATTCAGGTCCAAATGGGTTTCGGGTCGGGTTGTGGGGTTTGTATATATGCTAATGAACCGAGAGAACCCTCTTTCCATCAGAAATCAGAAACCCTAGCCCCCCTCTCTTCCCTAAAACCCTAGTCTTCATTTCTTGGTGATTTGGAAAGAGTTTCTAAGGATTTGCAGCGGATTTTGGTGGGATTCAGCGAAGGGAATCGTTCTCCTACAGATCTAGGGTTCATTTCTCACCAGAGGCGAGTAACATCTCGTCCAACTTCACCCTCTTTGATTTTCATGCATTGTTTGAGTATTAATTCGGTTTTTATTGAGCCTAAATCGTATTTTATGAGTAGAAAATAGATCCTTTTGGTATATGATGTGAGAACCAAGTGTTTCAGATTTTAAAAGCTCACCAACGAATTTTTATTAATGAGATCTAGATCTGAAAATATTTTTAGCAAAAGAAAATCTTGTTTTCACTGTTTTAAAAACATCTAAATCATGTTTATATGTTTGGGATCTTTGTAATAGATTTTAAATGTTTAAATTTGTTGTTTTCTGCCAAATAACATATTAGAAACATTAGTATTTCAATATCAATAGAAATCATCAAATTTTTAGGTTTTGAAGTTGACAAAAACCCAGATCTAGGCTTCTGTCTGCTTCGCAGTCGATCGCGACGGTGGACCGCTGGGCGCGCAGAAGGGCAGAGCCCGTCTGCCCTCTGCGCGGTCGACCGCGATGCCTTAGCGGTCGACCGCGATGCCGTGACGGTCGACCGTGAGGTATTTTGCTGAGCAGTGTAGTTCTGCTCCGGATGCGGTCGACCGGGGCGGTCGACCGCCGCATAGTTTTGAGCATAAAATTGTTCTGTGATATTTTATTTCTTGTTCGAGCGTTTGCCTCGATCATCTGACCTTAGTTTTCAGTCTTACTAGGTATCTATGCATGATAGATGACCTGAGGGTACTGGTTTATAATTGCACACCGAGTCGAGTGTGAAAATTGTATAAGTAGAATCTTTCCATGTGATATTTACTCAGTTGCACAGTCCTCGTGTTGGACTATAATATCATAGAAGTCCTCGTGTTGGACTATAATCCATTTCAGTCCTCGTGTTGGACATTTACCCATTTGTCCCATGTATTGGGGAATCACTATATCTAGAATTTGTATTGTACACTTTTTCTTAACCCTGTAGGTGACATTTCATATGAGTTATGACATGACACTTAAGTAGAATATGACATGATACATTTGTGGGACATGGCCGGATACTGCATTTATGTTTTGAGATGGGTTGTATTTTCTTTTTATTATTGTTCATGTACTAGAACTCGGGTTTGGTATTTAAGGGTTTACAATTTAAGATACAAGGTATATACATGAGTGTTTCCTTGTTTGGATTATTTCGCTCGACGTACCTATGCTCATGTTGTACATTTCTAAACACCAAAATCCTTTTCTTTTGTTAGGATCAATGATTTTAGATTATTATGTATTAACTGTATTTTCTTATACAACGAGCCCTATTCCCTTGGGGTTGGTTGTGATGTTGCTCGCTAGCGCTTTGACGCTCGTTGTCCCTCCCCATTTCAGGTAACGAGCCAGGAGCCCGGAGAGTCGCAGGTTGATGGCGACACACTTTAGTGTTCAGCTATCTATTTTTAGTTATGTTTTATTTTGGAGCTCCACTATAGATTTTGTTAGATATTTGAGGACTATATTCTAGATGTTGTAAAGGCGGTGTGCCTTATTTCCTTCACTCGGATCTTTTGTATTTGAATCTTGTTGAGAACTCTAGTTTATCTATTCAGACATTGACTATGCATTTCTGTATGTTGGATGATGAGATATTAATGTGGTCACTATCATTTCATCAGTTATTTCTTGTATTATCTTTTACCTGCTTTTGTACCTACACCTGTTGTTGACTCTACTAGATAGATGTTAATTGTGATGGTGAAACATGTTATTACACGGTGTGGTGTAAGACAGGTTTGACATTCTTGGTTTTACTTTGGACTGCAGCCTTGTGTGAACCCAGGAGCGTCACAGTTGGTATCAGAGCTCTAGTTCCAGTATCCTTAGGATCATCCTGTGTCGAGTCGTAGAGCTAGGATAGAGTTTCTTTGGGTTCATGTATAGAGTCCGTTAGGATTTCCTAGTATGAGTGAGGACGATATATGCGTATACCTCAAAATTTGAGAAATTTTTTTATGACAACTATTTTGTATAAATTTAAAGTATTTGTGTGAATACTATATGTTGTGGAAAAAAAAATTTGTATTGTGATACATTAATTATAGACGTCTATTTTTGACTCATAAACTTTTATTTTTCTTATCATCAAAGAGAGATGACAGTAAGTGGTAGACCTCGTACTCGGAGAGCTGGACAGGCAGAGTCACAGCAGGCTCCACCTGAGCAGCAGCCAGCTTAGACCGAGCCACAACAGGCACCACTTGAGCCGCAGCAGGCTCCTCAGTACTTGGTGGATATTATGGCTCCTCTCATTGCCAGGATGACAGCCATTGAGGAGTTGGTGACGACTCATATAGCACCACGGACACCACCACCACCGGTAGCTCAGCAGTAGGGGACACCCGCCGTTCCTGTCAGAGAAAGATCCCCAGAGATCACGCCTGCAGCCATTCCTCTAACAGTCCCAGATAGAGCCACAGAGCAGGAGACTTAGCTCCGTATGGTGGAGAGGTACCAGAAAATGAGGGCACCAGAGTTCCAGGGGTCACCAGACCCTCTTGTAGCCCATAAGTAGGAGGATGTGTGCAATATTCTTGACATACTCAGCGTGGATTCAGTTCAGAAGCAGAGATTGGCATCCTACAGCTTGAAGGGAGATGCCGAGAGATGGTACCGATTTTAGTTTACTCCAGAGTAGAGGATGACCCTCACATGGGAGGATTTCATATACTTCTTTGATGGGTAGTACATTTCTTCTGCAGTACGGACCGCAGCCTTGTGTGAACCCAGAAGCGTCACACTTTCTCCAAAGTCAAAAAACTTTCAATTTCTAGCTGGAATATGTTTTTTAGAAGTCTTACTAAATTAAAATAAGTAAAATTTATAATTTTGAATATGTTTTAATAAAATTTTGAATTCATGGGGATGTTTTTACAATTTAAAAAACTTGGAGGATGTTTTTTACAAAGTCCAAAATTTTTTAGGTGCTAGCTAACATATGTTTTTTTGATTGTTTTGAGAACTGAAATAAGTAAAGGAATTATATCAAACGTATCTCATTTATCCAAAAACATGTTAAGTCTCGTTATGAATAAAATAAATCATTTAATTATCAATTCAAAGAAGATGAGATAATTACTATAGATTAGGATAACAATGTAATATTTTTTAAAAAAAATTGGGTAATATTGACCACGAAATTTTTTTCCCAAACTCGTACTTTTAAAGGAAGTATAATATTTTAACATTTATACATACCTTTATCGTCTAACATTGTAACTTTAGTTGGCACTTTAGTATTTTCCACAATGCAAACGTGAAGCGTTTCATCTAAACGTTCTAAGGTAACATTCACAAGTTGATTTGAAGTTTTTAACCACTAGTTGAAATGCACGTGCAATGCACGTAGTTGAATATCATTATTATTTAAATTAATGAAAATAGAATAAAAAAAGAAAATACAGTTTTTGTGAGATTGATCATCAACTCAATAATCTCTATCTCAAATAAAATATTGTTATTGTTTCTTTCAACCCGGGCTGTGGCCACGTGATATACCATTTGTGAGTTATAAACACATTGATCTAGTACAACATCTCTGTTTATTAGTATCTTGAAGTCTTCAAAAGATGGGTGATCATTCAATTCGCAAAGGAATTTTACATATAAATTTACTTACAATATACTCATTAAACTTTTAATTGTGGTTTGACTCATATTCACATTAACTTTCAATCATATTCACATTATCTGATATTCTCTTTTAATTTTATAGCTCATTCTCTGTATCATAGAAGTAAAACTGAAAGTATGAAGAATTATTTTCTTGTAAAATTAGAGTAGGAATATTATGATATATTTTGCCATGGGCTCTAAATATAATTTTTTTTCTTTGATGCAAGGTCCCTATCAAATTTTGTCCCAAACAATATGAATGAAAAATGCTATTATAACTCACTTGCCTAGGATAATTGTATTGTACATAGGACATATAACTTATTTGGAATATCCACATCAAGTAAGTTAATTTTGCTGTTGTGAGAGCAAAATGTTAGAGGCTCATATTCAATTTTTTTGACTCTATAGAAGACACAAGAATTTGGAGTATTAAACCAATTTTATTATATAAGATTATATGATCTTTTTTAATAAATTATAATTAATATATATATATGTAATGACCATAAAACTTTGATACTAGTTAAAATAAGTTTTTGGTATTTTAAAATATTATTTTTAAAAGAGTATTGTATTTTTCTTGATTTTCTAGAAAATCTATGATTTAAAAATCTGATTATATATTTATATAAATGATTTGATATTTATAAATTAATTTAGTGCAATAAAAATTTCTGGGATTTATCTGTTGTGTTACTGATACTATTACGTATTATTTTAAGTAATATGTCGTATTATTATTACTATTACATATTAATTCTTGTATTATGTTAAATTATTAATTACGTATTATTTGTGTAAATTATTGTATTATTTTAATTATTACGTATCAGCTGTCGTATTAGCATAACTGGTACGTTTTATCGTGTAGATAATTATCACATAATTATTTGATTTTAAATATAAGTAAATATATTATTATTATTATTATTTATTCTCGTTAATTATACAATATGTGTATATTTTGACTATTTCGTATTAACTGTTGTATTAGCTCAACATGTACGTTTTTATATGTGGATAATTATTATGTAATTGGTTTAATTTTTTTATACCCGTAACTATTTATTTAATTATTTTTGTTTAAATACCTGAAACTATTTAAAAATAATCCAAAATTATTTTCTTCCCGCGTCAAACCCCCAACAGCTACCCCTCATCACGTTCTCTCCCTCCTCTTTTTTTTCCAAGAAAACAGCTCCACGCTCATCATCCCTCAATATTTTATTTTATTTTTTTAATTTTTTATTCAGTTTTTTTCCTATTTAAACCCAGCTCACCTCTCCTCTCGTACCCCCGCTCTCTCTCTCTCTCTCTCTCTCTCTCTCTCTCCTTTTCTCTCTCTCGAGCTCGAGCTCCGCCAGCTCCTCGCTCCGGCCTCCCCCGAACCCACAGCTCCGCCCGCTGCCCTCCACCGCCAGCTCCGCCCCCACGCCCGAGCGCCGCCGCCGCGAGCTCCGAACGCCACCAGCGAGCTTCGTCTCGTCCAGCTCGCCCAACCCCTCCGCTCTGCCAGCCGCCGCTCCGGCCAGCTCCAACGCCGCCTGAACCCACCGCTGCGTCGCCTGAACTCGCCGCCCCTCCCTGAACCCCGCCGCTGCCAACCCCGAGCTCCGACGAGCTGCCTCCGACTCCCCTTCTCTTCCCCCTACAGCACCGTCGCTCCGACCTCCTGCTCCGCCATTTTACCCCGCTGCAGCCCCTCGCCCGCCCCACGCCGACAGCTCCGCCTGAGCTCGTCCACGCTGCTGTCCCCTCGCCGACAGCCGCCGAAAACGAGCAGCCAGCTCTGACCAAGCTCGCCGACCTCCGACGTCGACAGCCCCGTCGAACTCGACGCCGCCACCACCCGGAGATCCGCCACTGCTCGCCAGCGCCTCCCTGAGCTCCTCCATCGCTGTTGAGCTCACCGTCAACCAACGCCTCATCGTACACCACATGTTCGACAATATGCCAACGCAGATCCGGTTGCAGAACCGCACACTAACATCCCCCGTCGAAACCCCGTTGAGCTCTCAATGATGACAACCACCGTCTTTACCGTCCCCTACACCCGCGTCGTCCAGATCCGTCCCCGCAGTGGCATCGTCGCCTCGTCATCAGGCCCCTCGGCCTCGTAGGCAAGATCCCGATACTCTCTTGATTTGTCATTCAATTCATAGACCGCTGTGAATTAATTAGTTGCTTGCAAGATCCCGATACTCTCTTGATTTGTCATTCAATTCATAGACTCGCTATGACTTGCAAGATCCCTATTCTTGCTCAACACAATTTTAGATTGATCACAAATTTATTATGCATACGAACTCGTTACTCGAATAATTATTCGTTACAAATACGGAACTGTCGTGAACATATTGGACTGAGAACTATAACGTATAGAACTATCGTGAACGAAACAGGACTGTGGACAATAACGTATGACCATTCACATTGTAATACATATACTGTGATGACATGTACGGATTTATTTGACGAATGATACTAAAAATAATATTTTGAATATAGATACTGTAAAGATAAAATAAGATAAAATTATTTTAGATTAGTTTATGATTTTTTTAAAGGATTTATTTGACAAAATAATTATTTTAAAATAATTATAATAAATTATTTTGGTGAAAAATCATTTTAGAGTAATTATAATAAAACAATAGAATTTGTTTGACAAAAGAATTATTTTAGAATAATTATAATTTAAAAGAATTTATTTTAGAATAAGTATCAATTTAGAATAATTTTAGTAATTTAAGAAAGTTTTATAAAAGAAATTATTTAGAACATTTATAAATATTTTTTAAGGATTTATTTTATAAAATGAATTATTTTAGAACATTTATAAATAATTTTAAAGGATTTATTTTAGAAAAGGGATTATTATGAATTTTTCATGATTTATGTTTCTTAATTTTAATTATGTGATATGTTATGATCTTGTTGTATATGATTAATTATATTTATTACTCTTTGTTATGCTTAAGAACCGTTAGAAATTCATGACTAGTGTGGCCTGGTGTGTCCTGTTTAAGACTTAGAAACATGTGTGTATGTTGACTTAGAAAGCGAGAAGAGTTGGGATGGGGAAGTTAATGTTCATGTGATCGGATAAGACTGTTGATGTATCTTCCAGACTAGAACCAGTGAACCGTTTCGCACTGGGGTTAGTTTGTTGGGCCAAGTGAACCGTTTCGCACTTGGTTAGTAAAATCGTTTCGTCACCCGAGTTTTGCTTGAGTTCGAACCAGGCCGAAATCGGATTTCGTGTAGTCCTCTCACCGAACCGTTTCGCGGGTTTGGATGCACGTAGGGGATTTGTGAATAGTGAGTTATCCGGTGATATAAGCGTTGGCTCTGTGTGAGATGTGAACCAGTGTCTTGTTACAGGATGGCTAGTTACATGACTTGTTACCAGTGGATCGGTGTCGCCACTATGGTTGATTTGTTAGGTCAAGGTGAATCGATGTCGTCACCTTGGTTAGGATTTATGGATACATGTGAGATACGGACCAGTTATATTTCTTTTCATACATAGATCGGGGTTAATATTTAATTATCTACAATTTGAGACATATGATATATACATGAGGGTTTCCTTGTTTGGATTATTTCACTCGACGTACTACGTCTCAAGTTGTAGATTTTTAAGTATTAATTCCATCTAGTGTATAACCATGTACTTGGATGATTACTCTGATCGCTAGCTGCATGATCGACTTGTTACTTGGTTGATTCCCTTGGATTTATGATTATTCTATTCTAGTAGTAAATTATATTTAGATTATTAGTATTTCAGTTGTATGTTTCCATTGTTATTACCATTATTGCATTGGTCGCACGACCGTTCTATTTTTCCTTTTGAGATATTGTTGTGCGTCATGCACCTGACGTACACCTGTTTTCTCTGGTGTACGTCAGACTTAGAGGAAGAACAGGTTCAACAGGAGCCAGAAGATTCTCAGCAGGAGTGCCTTGTAGACGAAGCAGAAGAAGAGTTGAAGCTCAGTTATTCCTTTCAGTTTATTTTCGTAGCATTTCCTTTTCCGCCTGATCATTGTATTTTATATTCTCCAGTAATTCATTCAGATAGTTTGTATAAGGGCATGTTTGGCCCGAATATTATGTCTGAATGATCATTTCAGTTGTGATATGTATCTTTTGGTTCTGAGTTGTTTATTATATTCTCATTATTGTGATCGGGGACCTGTGACTTCGCATTATAATTATTTCTAGACGCTTAGCGTATTGGATTGAGAAGAAAAAAAAGAGAAAAAAAATAATAGTGTATATTTCTTCTCAATCTAATACGTCGCGGGCTTGCTCGCGTCCCGATTCCCTG
>BQKN01014647.1:0-18277 GCA_022839385.1 Asparagus kiusianus | reverse complement strand
ATATACTCTATACAAATAGGAGAATCCAAGATTTACTGTCCATACTACAGTAACTATTAATACGTCATTATTACTGTAGCATTTTAAAAGAAAAATTACTGTAACAAAGGCGAAAACTATAGCATTCTTTGAAAATACTATAGCATTAATACTGTAGCACAGGTATACGGTAATAATTTAAAAACGCGGGATATTGTAGCAATTCAAAAAAACTCTTGTTGTAGCATTTAAAAACATGATTACTGTAGCGTGAAAAAATTATCGCCATGCTTTGCATGGACAACACACTAGTATATATATATGTACATATATATGTATATATATTAAGGGGAAAATTGTCGATCTTCTGAAACTTCTCAAACATTAATCTTAACGATCTAAGATGCATTAAGAAGTCCAAATCCACAGAAATTTTGTTTTTAGGGAGTTCATGTGTAGGTGATCACATCCAACGTTTTGGATTTTTAATTGGTGAGTCTCAAATTTGAATTTGAGTCTGTAGTATTCTAACCCTGAATACTACCGATAATAGCACAGCCCAATGAAAAAATGAGTTTGGGAAAAACTTTCCAAGGTCAATATTGTCCTTGACCATTTTACATATTACATTATAATTCTATCCTAATTAATAATAAATTTATCTTGTTATTATCAATTCAAAGAAATGATAAGTTATTACATAAGAGTTCCAACATTATGACAACTCTAAATATAAGAGAAACAAACTTAACATAAAAATTAACAAATTTTAAAATAACTTGGTAATAGTTAACATGTCTCTAAGAATTGTTAGACACTTAAATCTTGAAATTAACAAATTTGACTCTTTAATAAATTATGGGTTTCTTCGATATTAGACACTTAAATATTTCATACGTTGAACTAGCTTTCTTCAATATCATACACTTAAATCTTTCATACGTTGAACTAGTTCTTCAAATCATTGAAATTGCTATTAGGCCCCTAATTCATAAGCTATTTTGAATTTAGATCTCAAATTAATCTCTCTAATTTCGACTTCTACTTTTGATTAGGGAACGAATTTCAACATTACTTATGAATTGAGGTACTTAATTCCAATTTTAGTTATTTGAGAAACTAATTTTAAATTATGAAAGATTTAAGGGATTCAAATGAAAATAATTTTTTTGACTACAGGCAACGGTTAGAGGTGATTGTTAATATGTTGCCTATATTAGACCCTCAAATATATTACGTTGTAATAAGAACCCCATATCTAAGTTGTTTTAAATTAGACTCTAAAGTCTATTAAATTTTTTTATATAAAGACCTATATATCTAATAAGTTGTTTTAAATTGAACCCCCAAATATGCTACATTATTTCAAATAATACCCCATTCCAAACAAATGTGAAGATTTTAAATACAGTCTAAAAATATAAAGATATGATCATATGAGTGTCTAATATGAAGTTAACTAAGATTTCAGGGTCTAATTTGGAAATTTTAAAATAATCAGTTTTCTTTCAAAAGTCATGCATCAAAAAAGAAGGCAACTCCTATATAAATTTAAATATTAAGAATCTAGTGATTAATGTATTGTCTCCATTACAAGCAATTATGTACACTCAAAAACTTCTTTTATTTTTTATAAATATTATTTGGTAAACATATTTAATAAGAATCTCTTTAAATGGTTATTTTAAACCTTCTTATATATAAACCCAAATTATAAAAAATAATAATAATTTCATGACAGAAACTAAATCGCTTTGGAATATTTGATGAGTCAATATGTTGTATATAGAAAATTACTCCTTATGGCCTCATTTGGAAAGGCGTTAAGAGAAGGGTTTTAACCCTTCTTAAACCATCCAAACGGGTTAATTTGGTCGAAGGGTTAACAAACCTTTTACAAAGGTTAAAGTTAGTTAATCCACATTTAGAGGGAATAACAAATCCGCCTAAAAAGGAGTGTTCACAGTTACTCCCTCTGGAAATAAGAAATTAGACTTTAAAAAGTAATATACTTTAGGATATTTATGACAACTAACCTCCTTAATCCTTCTTTATTTTCCAAACACAAAAAATTTACCCTTTAATCTTGACTATCAAATCCAAATGGGAATAAATTATTTTTAACCTCTCGCGAAGGGTTAACTAAGTATAGTCCTTTAACCCCTTGTCAAATGGCACCTATAAGTATGTAAATATTATCTCAAAATGCTAATATATAAGCCAAATATATAAGCCAAGTGATAGGATGCAAATTACTCCTTAAGTATGTAAACATTATTCTAAACTGCTATATGGTATTAAAACCAATGTTTGTAAAGATACCTTACAAGGATGTTTATTCCAAACTCATTGAAATCACAAAGAAATAGAAGCCTATGAAGTTGTTTGAGGCTGTTCATTATTTGGCCAAACTACCTTTTAAGCTAGTTTTTCATTTCTACCTGTTTGGTAAAATATGAAATGAATTAGTTTATAAGTCATATTTTAAAAAGTTAGTATACCCCAACTTTTGAAAAACTAACTTATAAGCTCATCTAAATAAGCTAGATTTGACCAAAAAATTACTATACTACCCAAATAAATTTTATAATATTTTTATCATAAAAGTCAAGAGCCACTAAAAACTAGAATAACTAGTAAGCTTTAAAAAAATAAGCCTTCACAAACACCCTTTATATCTCATAGAGAAGAGTATATATGTCTACAATTACTCACTCATGAAGGTATGTTTATAATTCATTATACTTACAACAAAGGAAATAATGTTTTGGTGCTACCATAATAAATGTCCAAACACATAGATACTCTCCTCTATCTTCCATGAGTGAACATTGTCTGTGCTTACATTTTACTAAACACGTTTTGATAAGTAATAAGCCATGTAAATGTCCATATATACTATTTACTTTCATGAGTCTGCCATTTATTTACCTTCATAAGTATGCAAATATTATCTTTATAGTCATGTTTCGATATGCTTAGTTTTGATGGAACAGTGCAAATGTCCATTTATGCTTATAGTTTATGCATATATGCTATTTACCTTTATAAGATGATACAGACGATGCAAAGGAAACACCGTTAAGACACAATAGAAATTCTGACTAGATGTACAATAGAAAATTTCATTGCCAAGAAGAAAGAAATAACTCCTAACTTTAATATGTAATAATATCCCAATCAATTTCCAATGTATAATACTAACTTATGTTCTAATTAAAATAGAAAAATTATCAGAGTTTGTACTTCCAAAAGTTGTGTTAACTAGGGAGAAACATTCAAATTCCTTGTGAATAGACGAGAAGTCACAGGATGACCATATAAACGAAAAGGTAATTGCACAAGAATTTGCTAATTTTTATATGGAATATACAAATTTACATGATGGGTGATTTATTACTACAATGTTATATTTTAAGGCTCTAAACTTCACTATTTATCTGGAAGGTAGAAGATTGAAATCAACTAGGATACTCATGTAGGCATTCAAATATTTTAATATACTAGTATAATATACGTGCGTTGCACGTGGACGTGTTGTTGTATTTAATATTATATCATTTAATAAATTATATATAACCATTAAAAATTATTTTATTGCACTATGATAATAATTTTTTAACTTATACTAATATTAGTACTTATACTATTATTAACATACATTTAAAAGTTATTTAAAATCTTCTATTATTATATTATTAAAAAATTTATTTAGGAGTATAATTATTCAATAATAATGTAATCATTAAACTACACTATTGATATAATTAAACCATTTAAATTATTAAATATTTATGTCATGTACATATTTTGTTACAATATCTATTAAACAATGGCAATACTTTTTAGTATTATATGACTTTATGTTGTAAAGAATATTACCTTGTTCGATAATTAATATCATCTTAATAATAAAAAATTGGATGGTATAAATTAAAAATACTATTATTTAGAAAAAGTAATTTATATAAAAATATTGGATCCTTGAAATATATGAGACATTTACTTTCCAACAAAAAGTGCATGACTCATAAATTTCAAAGATACAATATTTTATTGCACTATGTTCATAATGTTAATTTTTTATGTCTAAGACAATATTATAATATCATAAAGGGTAATAATCGTTATAATATGAAAATCCTATTTATACTATTATTAATAATTATAATTATGTACAATATTTTATTAAATAAATAATTTCACTATTTCATTACAATTAATAATTATTTTATAATAAATTATAATATATTTATTAATTTTATTATCATTATAAATTATTAGTATATTCTAGCGAGTGGCCAAATATTTTGAAGAAAAGAAGAGAAAAGTATATGTCTCATAAATTTCAAGGATCCAAATTTTTTATATAAATTAATTTTCTAAAATAAAATTATTTTTAACTTAGAACATCCAAATTTTTATTACTAAGATGATATTAATTATCGAACAAGGTAATATTCTTTACAACATAAAGAAATAATCCCTATTTATACTATTATTAATAATTATAATTATGTGCAAAAATTTATTAAATGAATGACTTTTACTATTTTATATAATTAATAATTCTTTATAATAAAGTATCACATATTCATGAATTTTGTTATCATTATAAATTATTAATATATTCTATTGAATGACCAAATAATTTGAGAAAATGAAAAGGTGCATAGTTAATGAGAGGTTATAGATCATTAGTTTTATAATTAATGGTATCATTTTGAGTTATAAAAAATTGAGAGGGTAAAAAAGGAAATCAAAAGTTTTGACATGGGTATTCTCTTTTATAAGTAGTATAGATTTTATAGTAACCATAAACTATTTCATTGCTAAGCTATAGTAAAGAAATAAACCTAAAAGAAACAAATGATATATTTTACCATGTGCAATGCACATGCATCCTACATACATATATATAAGTTGGGCTAGGCTACTATTAATAGTGTCCAACATGCAGATACTATCAACCCATTTGAAATTTTGAAACCCAAAAATAAAAATCCAAACCAGTGGATTGGATCTACTGCATATGAACTATCTATAAATAAATTTTCAAAAGTTTTCAATATTATTAATCCATATATAAGATGTTGTCAAAATCAACGTTTCAAAATTTTCATAAAGTTGCTTAATTCTTTGCCCCTTGATATATGACTCAAAACACATCAAAATCCTTAAAATTTTAGTTTTTAGGTACTTCATGTGTAGTGGATCACATCCACCCATTGGGATATTCATTTTTAGATTTCAAATTTCAAAATTGGGTTCACAGTATTTGCATGTTGAATACTATTAGTACTAGCCGAGCTCCCATTACCCAAACTTTTACATATTTGTCTCCTACCCACACTTGTATCTATGCAACATAGATTTGCACAAATATAAAACTAACATTACTCTGCCAAGTTCAAACATGAAAGGAAATAGAGATCAAAACAGGGGGATTGGGATATTACCATAAACAGTCAGAACCATCAAACTGATCCCATAAAATTTCCAAAAGATCATAGAAGTACATAAGAGATCTTGGTTTCACTAATTTAGATATCAAAGTCTATGCTTTAATAGAACGGAAAAATGCCATAAAATGTCACTTGTATAAAAGTATTGATTTTAGATAAGTTCCAGTTATACAAGATGAGAAAAATTGAAGAATCCAGACTTATTCCTTTTGCAAAGCCATATTGTATAGCAGGTTGAAATTAGCACATATGCAATTCTTGTAATGTATAATAGTATGAAATATACTGAGTTTTGGACCAAAGTAGCTTCATTTCAAATTTAAGCCAGTGACAGATTTATTTCTTCTGAAATTGGTAAATGGACATATTTCAATTCTAGGACCAAAAATTCCATATCCGAATCTAAAACTCAAGACGAAAAATTCAACATTAAAGCAAGCATGTTAGGTGTAGACTTAACCTCATAGAAATAGAATATTTATGTTCTACATATTCTACTTTTTTGATAGATTGAACTTCTAAGTTCTTCAATTATCAAGGGTAAATTTCAGAAGACAATGCATCCTCTTGGATAGTTGCCATTTAGCAACTTCAAAAAACATTGCTTTCTGTTAACTCCAAAGTCCTGACTGTTTCCTGCTGGAATAAACTACCAGTTCCTAGCATCCGGTTTCACCACAGAAAGAATGATTTGAGATGATAAAATTGATCCAATGAGGAAAAAGAAAACAAAAAAAACGACAAAAAGGAAAACAGGCCAAGAGTAGTAACTGGACCTAAAAACATTAAACAAAGACCAAACTGTCAATCACAAACAAAAGAATTTTTTAAAATCAAGCCCATTTGATCAATATAAACACATAATTTTCTCCAAACATAAAAAAAAAGTCACATCACCCCAAACCATAAAAAGGATACAATGGAGCCTTATGATTCGCTTCCTTTTCGTTCATATTGATCCTTCATTTTCCCGTTTTAAATCCAAAGAGAACTCGTATATAGAGCGTTTAGGATACAGAATTCTCAAGGTGAATGCTAGTCAATTTACTACTGATCATGAAAGGTGTTCCTGATTACTGCCATGTTTAAACCATTCTGATATACATAACGCAAAGTTTTTTTTTTCAAAAGAGAAGTGTGCCATAAGAGGATGCTTCTGGATTAAGCCATGGTTATGTAAGTTCTCTAACATGAGATCTTGCAAAAAAATTTCACTTAAGATATTTTCACAGTTATGCATTATGAAAATTGGATAATCCAACAACTTGAGGTTAAGCAGGGATAAAACAGAAACGCAAGAACCAACCGGCAATGCTCTACAATCATGTAACTTAAATTCTAAAGGTTTAGTAGAAAAGCTAAAATTAGTCTTATGATCAGGGAGAACTTAAAAAAACCAAAAACAAAATTTTGTCTGTGATATGAAACTTGGCACCAAACTAATGAACAATATGATGGGATCTATATTTCAAACAGCTATTTACCTAGATCATTAGTGAACAGAGATAGGTAATAAAATTCAGACAATATTCAGACAAACTAAAACCTACCATAAAAAGGTTAACTTTGTTGACAGCAAATTAACCTCTGTGAGTTGTCTAATATAAATCTTCTATATTCTTTCGCTCAAGTTGTTTTCCAAATTTATGCTTTAAAATTGGATAATCCAACAGCTAATTAAATGGTTAAGCAGGGACAAAACAAAAACATTAGAACAAACTGAAAAGCAACAGAATCATATAACATCAATTTATAGATTTACAGGCTAGAACAAAGTAACAATGCCCTACAATCATGTACATCGATTTATATGTTTAGTTAGAAAAGGTTACAGCTCGCTCTATCGGAGAGGCAGTAAAGACTCAAGTGCAACCAGAAAAAGCAAATAAATTGGTACCAAACAACTAAACAGGAGTATAAATATATTTCAAACAAATAAAGCATATTAGTCACTAACTTCAATTCATAGGTTTATACGCTAGACCAAACTGGGAATGCTCTACAATGATACACTTCAATTTATAGGTTTATTTAGAAAAGACTCAAGTGCGTCCAGAATAGCAAAATTGGTACCAAAGAACTGAAGAAGATCATGACATATATATTTCAAACAAACCATATTTGTTGTTGGTGAACAGGTGATGAGTAATTACAGTTCATCAACCTTTAAGTGCGCTTACATTTACGACATTGCATATTTTTCTTAAAATGTTAACTAATACTTTCTCCAAAGAAATTGAAAACATGTGAGAATAAATAGACTAGAATGTTCGCAGCTGAAGCATGTATAAGATGTTTGATCCCAGCAACTGCTGAGAATAAACTTGCTTACCAATTATAGTGGCAAAGAAGGACGCACGAATCAACTCTTGAAATAGAAAGCACATTTGACAGTCTAGCCACGTCTTCTTCTTGGGATTTCTCTATGTCAACTTCACTCAGAACAGTATAGTTTTGCTGAAACATAAAAGTTGAAAGAATTAGATTAACTATTACTACTATAAAATGATCATATTTGGGATAGGAGTGTAGGACAAAGATTGAATGAGGACATCATGAAGAAAAATAGAGGCTAAAATGATAGTTTTACCTTAGGGTGACAAATATCGTTTCACATCTCTTTTTCTCAATAAAATAAATTTTTAATCCATTAATCATATAAAATGAACTATTTTGAAATTATTTATTTTATTCAGAAATTATCAAAATTAATTTAAACGCTTTGAGGCAATAAAATTTTCAGTATATAAACTATATAAATAAAAAATATCAAATATAACTTAGAAATATGTATTATGTTAAAAAAATACAACAGGAGGTTTTCAAATATTAACTTAAAAATATTTTAGCTATATGTGTTTTTGTGTATGAGGTTATCAACTAGTACAGCTGACATACAATCTAGCTTATCAGATTTTTTTCACTACAAGTAGAAGTTGAAAGTAACAAATCAGTATATGATATTTGCAAATGTAAATTACCTAATCTTAGGGTGTGTTTGGCAAGTTCACACTAGACCGGTTAAGGCCTTAACATGTATAGGATGGAACTAAAGTAGGGGTGGTCCATAGATAACCTAAATAAGGGCCTCTTTTTTAAACAAAAAAAACTAATCCAATATTGTATGATCTTTTGCCAAACAAAATTTAAGCTTTTATCCAACTTAGGGCCCTTATGCAAGTTCATGGCTGAGTTGCCAAACAAGACCTTATATCCTAGTTCTAACAACATTAATGTGAGTTGCAAACAAGCCCTTACATTCTAGCTCTAACAACAATAATGTGAAGCATAATTGCTACACTAGGAGTGGATAGTTTGACAATAATCCATGCATTATTACCTGTGTTGAATGAGTACAGGTACGAATACTGGTGCATGTACGGGACAGGACAAATTTGTAAAAGGTAGGGTACGGGGACATTGCTATAAATATGTATGTTATGTACATTTATATACATGTAAAATTAATAATTTACATAAGATCATAATTGCTTTTTCATTTACATATAATCAATATATTAGAAATAGTTGTGAACTGTAGAATATGCATTCAAGAAGTGTATGTCGAGTATGTTAAATTAAAACATGTATATATTTGAGATACACTTCAACAAATGTATGCATATATTCAAGAAATGTCCAAGAAATTTGGGTACAGGTACAGGTACATGTCGGGTATAGAAGTACCCAAGTAACATAAGTTATTACCTATGCTGAACTATGCCAAGTTATTATAGATTGGCAGTATTTAAATCCAGCAATTTATTTGCATCTGACAGAGTGCTTCAACTGACACTTTGATCCATATTGTATCACACGGATGACTGCCAATTCACTATATAAAGGTTTACATCTTTTCACCCTCTATTTAAGCAATTACAGAGGGTCACACCTTCGCCTCATGAGCGTAAAATGCCATGCCACCCCGTAGATTTTATCCACCAGCTAATGACTTCGCAGCAAACTTCCCTCTTGCACGCAGTTTTAACTAAAGGGTCTGCACCAGCTCTTTGCTACCAGATGATTAAAATAAAGGAAAAAAGGATGCTTTTCCCTTCAGTTCTACTTTTCCTCATCCTCTCCATGATCCTAATAAAAATACTGGACTTGTATATGGTAAATAATCCCCTAAATATAAACGGATACAACATGCTAACGATCAGAGTTTATACTAAACTTCTCTCCTAATAAAGTATATCAGATAAAAAAAAATCCTCCAAACTAGGTAATTCAAAAACAAAGAACCATCTTTACCTTGAAATTCTTCTTCAACTATTAAACAATCTAAAGAAGAACAAAAAAAGTTTCGTCTTTACCTGCCGATGAGAAGGGCGATCATCAGAATCATCCGACTCCTCGTCGCCGTAGACGTAATCATCATCATCGTCGACGAGTTCCTTATCATCGCTCCCAAATCCGACATCCTCGTCGCTGTAGCAGTCGTGCATCTCTTCATTAGAGTCCATATGTTCCCCCAATCCGAGAACCCCGATCGATCTCTAGCAAGGAAACCCTGGGGTTTGAGCGGATTTTGACGGAGACGATGGATACCTAGGGTTTTTGACTTTGTTTAATGGGTTTTTTTCAGTTTGAGGCGGTTGCAGAGGGGGGTTTTTCTGTACCTTTTGTACTGATGCCACCAACCGGAAGACGGTAATAGAGGAGATTTGTTCATACGTTTATTTGCATATATACCCCTTATGGATGCGCATTTGGAAACGTATCCTCCAAATCTTAATGTTTGCAAAACTACCCCTCAAATAATCAATTTTGAGAAATATTACGCTCAAAAGAGTTAATCATCAACTTTGATAAGCTAATTTATAACCATAATGTAAATATTATCATCAAAATAGTCAAATTCTTTTAGCATCCAAGTTGATGATTTATTGATTTTAAAGATGTTTTTTCACTAAGTTGATGATTAGAGGAGTAGTTTTGTAAATACTAAGATTTAAGCGGTATTTAGATAAATACCCATGATTTAAAGAATACATATGTAAGTAATCTTTTTTTATAATTCTGCAGGTACAATATAAGGGTAGGTGTGGGTCAGGCGGGGCTTAACCCATGAACCGGCCCGCTAGTTTTGGGTTCGGACCGGTTCAAACATAGGCATTTGTGGCCCTGGACGGGCTGGGACGAGGACTTTGTCCTCGAGCCTGGGACTAGACCTAGCTTGGCTCAAGACCGTCATAGACCCTGGACGGGTCCGACCCCACCCCTAGCGATTCAAGTCGCGTGTCAACCCGTATTCTTTTTTTTTTACTACAATTTTTTTACTAGATTAGCATGGGTAATTTAAAGAGAGAAATATGTATATAACTTTACAATTGGTGATAGAGTTATCTCAATGGATAAAACTAGGGGTGGGAACCGGGTCGTTCCGACCCATATAAATTTTGACCCGACCCTTATTTGACCTAACCCGACCCATCAAAATAATTGAGTCAACCCGTTTATTAAACAGCTTACCCATCGACTCAAGTGATTCATTTAATTCTTTTATAATTCTTATATACATAACATAGAGTCCATGATCAAAGTTTTTTGGTCCTTTTTATCATTCATAGGTTT
The DNA here is from genome assembly GCA_022839385.1 of Asparagus kiusianus. Lineage (NCBI taxonomy): Eukaryota > Viridiplantae > Streptophyta > Magnoliopsida > Asparagales > Asparagaceae > Asparagus > Asparagus kiusianus. The sequence goes on along the minus strand of BQKN01014647.1, from coordinate 7,256 downwards.
TGTACTATTTAGAAGTTAAGACATTTTCAAAGTGTTTTTGGTAAATTTTGCATTTTAAGGGTGTTTTTTTATAAATTTTAAAGGTTCTATTGTGCTTCTTCAATATTATTTTCTCAATTGATTTTGTTTCTAATTTATAAACTTTATACTCTTTGTAAGTTTTGACTTTCAGGGTTTTTTTCCAAATTTTGAATATTTAGGGTGTTTTTATAATTTTTGAAGATTTTAAGGGTGTTTTTTGCAAATATAAAATTTTTTACTTTGCCCTTAATAAGCTTAGCTATTGTACTGATTGTAAGTTTCCTTATTTCTGGCGTGTATTTCTATAAACTATGACTTTTTAGGGTATATTTTTCAATTTTGAAAGTTAGGGTGTTTTATGCAAATTATAAAATTTTCATGTTGCTATTTATAAGTCATAGATTCTATACTATTTGTAAGTTTTGATATTTAAGTGGTGTGTTTCTGTGAAATTTGACTTTTCAGAGGGTGTATTTTGCAATTTTGGATCTGTTTGGGTGTTTTCTGTAAATTTCAAAAAATTCACAATGCTATCTATAACCTATAGATTTTTTATTCTTTGAATTTTTGAGGGTTTATTTTGTAATTTTCTAAACTTTTAGGGTGTTATTTTACAACTCTCAAAAATCTCACAATGTTACTTATAACCTATAGATTTTGTACTTTTCGTAAGTTTTGATATTTTTCAGGCATGTTTCTGTAAAAGGTTGACTTTTGGGCTTGTATTTTATAATTTTTGAAATGTTTATGGTGTTTTTTACAAAACTTTATGTGGGTCTTTGTAATTTATAAATTATAAAATTTTCACTATTCATAATTTTCAATTTTTCATATTTTTAAAATTTTAACTTATTTCGGGTTTTTTGCAACTTTTGAAACAAACAGGGTGTTTTCCTACAAATTTTAAAACTTTCATGGTGCTATTTTTAAGTTATAGATTGTGTAGTTGTTGGAAATTCGTGCTAAATACATACAAAATACGCAACGGAAGACTGTATGTATAATAATACTTAGCATGTAGAGAGCATAAAAAACAAGCTAGGACCATCCTAATTAAATCTAACATGATTCCTATATTAAAGAGAGCATACAAGAGTTAGAAAGTCATATTTTCGAAGCGTGATTCGATGGAAGATCGAGCAATCCCTAGCCCTTGTTCCTTGTAGTAGTAAATCTCTTCGTAGTGGATCTCCAAGTCTTCAAGTGAGCTTGATAAAATCGGAGTCTTCTTGAGACACAAGGCAAGATATCCACCTCGGGATACTTTAAAATCCTACTACTTCCTCATACTCAAAGATGGCTAGAGTTTAGTAAGAGGTAGATCTCTCTTCTTTTCTTTTATAGAAAGCAACTATGAATAAACCATTTATTTTTTTTTCCATTAACCATGAAAGAAGAAAGAGAGCTCATATTTATAGAGGAAGAATATGTCATGACATGAATGACTCATCCTATGAGTCACACCATGAGTCATCAAAACAATGATTCTCTCATGAGTCATGCAATGACTCATCTCATGAGTCATGCAATGAATCATGAAGAATCAAAACTATGTGTTAAAACCATGTTCACAAACCATACCACCTTAATGACTCATCTCATGACTCATTAATCAAGGTATAATGAAGTGCGTATTTCATAAATGAAAATACCACATCAATATAGTATTTCATAAATACGGTATTTCGTAATTTTTCAATCATTCATTAATAAGTCATCATATGACCAAAAAATTAATGAGTTGACCAAAAGTCAACTATTGACCAAAAAGTCAACTAGTTGACTAAAAGTTAATTTTATAGGAAAAATACTGGAATTCATTTTCTAAGCACATAAGATTCTGATTTTACCGATATGCATAGCCGTTTATGTGTATCCGGTGAAAATCATATATGCGTATCAATCATATGTATTACTCTATAAATTTGTATTTCATATGATTTAAGTACGCGCTTGGTGTGACTCTAGGACCCAACTTAAGAACTCGGCAATGGATGATATTCACAAGTACAACAGAGGTGCTAGCTACACATAAAGACTACCTGGGTATAAGTTGTGATAAATGTCTGCAAGATGCTTACACAATTTTATCAGGACCACTCAGTGATAATACCGTACAGTCTGGTCTCTTCGTCAAACCATGTCAAACTATTGAGACTAGGGTATGAAAAACTGTCAAACCCTAATTGCTCAATTAGTGTGTTGATATTAAACTCATAACCTATAAGATCAAACTGACACTCAGTTTATCTTACTTATCTCGGCCAATGATTTCTAGGTTATAGTTATATCAAACAATCTTATGACATCAACCCCCTATACTGGGAGAGAAGAATCTCATATTGGCATCTCAATATCTAATTATGTCTCGGGATACACCCAACAAGAACCATTATGCACAACTCAATGAGAACTGTGGTTAGGTAAAAGTCTAAGTACACCTATACTGACATGTAAGATATTGCACTCATGCCTCAGGTCAAGAGACTACTATGTACTATATCACTTGAGAACTTCTATTTGACAGCTAAGTATAATTACCAACTAGATGTTCTCAGTGAGTCATTCAGTCAACTCATTCACTAATGAGTCACCTGTATACTATATCTTGATGTCTCACATCAATGATCCAAGAGATGGATTATCATCCTACCAAAGGAGAAATAGAGTATACACTAGTCTTCCCAAAGTGATGATATCTCATTTCAACACTTCATCGACTAGGAACATTTTAGAATATACGTTAGCGACAAATCAGATCTCTTCATTACGATCATATCCGAAATGTCTGATAGTCTAGTATCATTCTAAGGACTTTATCTGTATTAAAATACCAAATAAATCTGACCAAAATAGCATACTATTATTTTGAACAATGATGCTATATTCATATAGGTCCTGTTACAATATACAATTATTGCCTGCAGGGCACCTATATCCAACAGTAGTGCTTGTAGATTTTGATTTTTTTTGTTGTGTTTTGTAAAATTTGACTCATTTAGGGTTTTTTGTAAATTTAGAAACTATTAGAGTGATTTTTACAAATTTTAAAATTTTATGGCGATGTTTATAAGTTTTAGATTTTGTAATGTTTGTAGGTTTTGAATTTCTAGGGTTTGTTTTCATAATTTTGACTTTTTGAGGGTGCATTTTATGGTTTTGAAACTTTTACAGTGTTTTTTGCAAATTTTAAATTTTTTATTGTGTTATTTATAATTTATGGATTTTTGTATTGTTTTCTCAGTTTCAATATGTTCATGGTATTTTGTAAATTTTGTACTTTTTAGGATGTTTTTAATGTTTGAACCTCTAAGGGTGTTTTCTACAAATTGTAAAAATTTTATAATGTTATATGTAATTTACTGATTTTGTAGTGTTTATAAGTATTGATATTTTTGTGGGTGTGTTTTTAAAAGTTTTGAATATTAAGATTTAAATAGTAAATATGTTAAAGTTAAATGGGTTGGTGGGTTGACCCGTTGGTGACCCGATTAATAAATAAGCTCATAGGGTCGACTCATTTATGACCCAACCCATATAAAGTAAATCATACTCATCTATAAGAGGTCGGGTCGGGTTGGGTCAGCGGATCGGGTCATAGATTGTCACCCCTAGATAAAACATTCACAATAATTTGAGCATTTTTAGTAAATCAAAATGAATATAAATATTCATCAAAATACTAGAAAAAGCTTAGAAAATCTCTACCACTAAATTTACAATTCAAACCCCCTAAAAATTACAATGTTCAACTGAGTTCCATCTCGTACCATGCCAAAAAATCTTTAAAAATATGGTAATGTTTTATCAAATAACTATATTAGTAAATTTCTATTTTTAAATATGTTGTTTTGGACTGTGAATTGTATTATTAGTCTTTTTTACATCGCATAAGTTGCTTATGAAATTGTGGCGTCAGTGATATATCCATAGCATCTTGAACAGTTTCTGTTGAACATCAGACCCAAAAAAATAAAGAAAGGAGAAAAAGAAAGTCTACATTTAAAAAATATGAATTACCACGTGTTAGTTTGGCCCATGGGCTATGGCTTATGGGTAGGTTTTTTTATGGGATAGATTGTCATGAATATCATAAGTATAAAATAAGTTGGATTGAATTATTTTCAAACCTATAATTAGGGTGGGCTGGAATTTCCTATGGAAAAAATGTCTTTCACCCAAAACAGCCCTGGTCGGGTTGGTCTGGGTGTAGGCCAGACCTATTTCTTTGCCCACATTATTAGAGTGAAACCCAATCCGACCCATGATCCATGAATACTACAGGCGGGTTGGCCCAATCTACCGTGGAAGAGACCAGCTCTTGACCCAAGGCCAGCTACCCTAATTTAGCTCGCGGTTTGAATCGATCCACGCATACCCCTAGTGCAGGAGTCTTATTGGCACATGAAGTTCTCATTGTGATTTTTTTTTTAAAAATTTGGGTAGGGAGAAAAGAGAGCTTCTATAACATGTTTTGCATTTTCTATTAGTTTTCCGCCGTCGCCCAATAACTGAAAAAGCCCACGATAACTGCAGCCACAAAATCTATAAAGGTCATATTTGGTTGGTTTCTTAGAAAACCCAAAAAAGAAAAAGGAGAAAATCACTTTTGATTTAAAATTATTTCTTAAAAAATCTTTATTTGGTAAAATACCAAAATAAATTAGCTTAGAAGGCCAATTTTAAAATGCTAGTATACCCAGCTTTTGAAAATCTAGCTTATAAGATTACCTACAGAACTTAGGTTTGGTTAAATAAATTATTAATCTACCCAAAAAGCTTTTGTAGAGGAAAACTTCAAAATTTTATAGAGGAATATAATTTTATACTGTGCCCATATTCTAGCGCATGTAATGCGTGCATGAAATAATACCTAGTTGTGCATAAAAAATTGTTAACACCTTAATAATCAACAAGGAAAGTTGAGGGTAGCGATGAAATAGTTGATGGTTTGTTAGTTATTAAATAGCGGAGTAGTTATGAATTAGATGATTATTATTTTCCAAACTTATCCCTCCACTAAGTTGTAAATTATTTAAAGTTGTGTGTATAATCTTTGGAATATGATTGAGATTTTTTCAAATGGGGGACTAATATAGGGATAGAATATTAGAATTTTTTATGTTAAATAATAGTAATAGATAATAGATCTAATGTCATATTGTTTGGTTGCAACTAATGGGCTGTTTGGTTCACTTATTTTACAGAAATTTTTTGGAAAAATGTTTGACAGTGACATTTTTATAAATAATAGTTTTCTGTAGGCTTCTTTAAACTCTGTTTGGTTTACTCAAAATTTATAGAAATGTTCTTTATAAAGGTTATTTTCCTCTTCATATTTTGAAGCAAACAAAAAAAGTAAAAAACAAGAAAACAACAATTCTATAAACTTTTCTTATAAATTTTTATAAAGATACATGAAAATTATATTTTAGGTACTTTTACTTTTCATTTTTTAAGGGAAAATTGCTTGGAGGAACTAAATATAATTGGACTATGAATCCTTACCCCCCAACTAGAGTCAACCACTTGTAAGCACATTGACCCAAGTTTTCATGGTTTTACACCCCTAGCCCAACATTATATATGTACTTTATAATGTATTTTTAAGTATTACCCATTTTACCCTTTGTACTCATTTGTGGAGGGAGTAAAGTATTTTGTCTTATTGGCCAGCATAGCAAGTCATCATGAATTCGGAAGTCACTTCCAATTGGGAGTTATGACTGGAGAAGTTTTTTGGAGGGAAATGGAAAATTAAAGGGAAATCTACTAAGTTCCCTCCAAAATAATGCCACATATCAATGTATTACATTCTTCCCTCTTTAGATCTACCCCTAAGACCTTCAACAACCAAAATTTTCTTAACTTTTTCCTCTTAACTTCTTCAACAACCAAAATGGAAGATTTTTTAATGTGTGCGATTTCATTTAACACTAATGCAACCCTCAATAAAGTCAATTCGGTAACAAGTTTAGCTGAATTGAAGATGCAAGCTGCAGAGAATTTTAGAGTACTGTACGAAAGTTTGTTGATAAGTTACTCTATCGACAAGTTTCTCAATGTCTCGTTTGAGCTTTCAAAAGATGAAGATATTCTCAACATGGTAGATTATCATCATTCAATAGGGTTAAATACGATAACCATGACTGTTACTAAAAGAGATGAAGGATCCACGCATGCCATAGGGACAAAAACAGAGCTTAAGTAAGTATTCAAAAGTATATTATCAGGTTTTGGATACACGTTATAATAGGAATTGTGATATTTACGTCTTATATGTGACCTGAAGACATCGCACATGACATATTGCCTTTATTTGTGACACATTGACTTTATTTGTGATATTTACGTCTTATATGTGACTTTACTAGTAGTTGTCACTCGTGACTTATATATATCTTACATTCAATTGGCAGTGTTCCTAATGTAAGCTCACAGTCACCAGAACATATCGAGAAACCTTATGAGAGGATCCAAATCGAGGAATCAGAGAGGATCCCAAACGATAATCCTCAAGGAGAGCATGCGTGGATGATGAACGACATAGTAAGTGACTCGTCACGGATCCCAACATGGTGGCACGAGGCAATTACTGGAAAAGGGCAACAATTTGAAAGCACAAAAGAAGTTAGAATGACTCTTATATACTACTCTGTAGCTAAGAAGTTCACTTTTAAATATGTTAACAATGAGCCAAAACGTATTTGTGCTAGTTGTATGTTCAGAAAAGAAACAAAATGCCCGTGGTTGATTTTTGCTTCACCATTGAGCCATGTGTCGATCTTCGCTATAAAAAAATTTGTTCCTCAACATACTTGTGGACAACATAACAACACAGCTGGTGACTCTAGAGTATTAAGAAACTGGATTGCAAGTATGCTACAATCAATTATGAAGAGGCATCCATATATTACGCCAACTGACATTAGAAAGAAATTGCACTCTCAATATGGCTTAAGAGTTAATTCTTCTAAAGCTTGGCGTGCTAAGGAGACAACAAAAGACCAAATATTTGGTTGCGCAAGGCATTCATATGATTTACTATCTTAGTTAGTCCATTAATTTGTTAATGTCTCCTTTAGAACGTATATGTATCACAGTTAACCGTAAATGTGACATGTTAGAACGCTATGTGACAAATACGTGTTGTATGTGTTTTTTCAATGTTATATGTGACAACTAACTCCTACATGTGACATTTAGACCTTATATATATATATATATATATATAT
>BQKN01014646.1:0-10285 GCA_022839385.1 Asparagus kiusianus | reverse complement strand
GACTGTCATACTCTGGTTGGGTTGGATTATCTTGGGTTGAAAGTTGCAATCCAAAATTTTTTTGGCAGGTCCAGGCAACTTTACCTAATCCAAAATCATAAATTGTAATGCATATTATAATCTTGCCATTTAACCCAAGATTCTAGATCAGAGATTCTACCTGTTTTTTGTTTAATCCAGTCAAACCAGAATTAGAAGTTGTAGACTTGGAACAAATATGATGATGTAGTAGACCAAGTTCAGCTTTGAGTTATTATCATTCAACATCTGCCTTTTTTCCCTGCCCAAACAATGAAGCCTCTCTTCTTCACAAATGATACTTTGTGTGTAGCTCCATTTTCGCAACTTCTATCTTTTTAAACTTCTACAGGATCCTAGCAGTCTTAAGGTTTATTGATAATAAGTTACAGAATCCGAGATGGATATAGAGCTCACCTCGTCGCGAGAATCCTGGAAGTAATACTCAGTATCATAAATGGCGAACAGATACAGAAATGCAAAATAACACTTTATAACATCTTATCATAGAAGAGCTTTTTATAATTGTTTGAGTCCTACACTGACTGAAATTCATTGTAACAAATGATGAGAGTGTATCGCATAAGACTTGGTGAAACACTTGGGAAACTTCACGACCATAAAACAAAAGAAAGAAATTGAGGAAGAAGAGAAGAAAGGAGGGTAAAGAGCTCACCTGGATGGGTCAATGCTTAGATTTTGTGGGCACCTAATGTCCGGTCATTGTCGGTATACTACTCAGGATTTTACTTGGATTGTTCGGGTTTAGACTTTAGTGCACAATTTGTCTGCACAATTTGTCATAGAAAACCCGACTTTATAAATACAAATATTGACGGGTAGATTACAGTAAAGCCTTTGCATCTATACCTCGTTTCTCAATAAGTCCTTTCTTTTCTAACAAAAACCCATAAATCTATTCTCATTATGAAAATTGCTAGTTTTTAACATATTTGGGGTAGATTTTAAGTGCAAGTGGCGATTTAAATTTTAAATTTCACAAATGCCCTTCATCTTTGTTAATGAATATATTATGGAGATCTATGATTTTATAATTATATTAAGGGGTTGTTTGTTTGGCTAAAAAAAGAAGGAAATCAAAGAATAGGAAACATATTTCTAAGAAAACTTGTTTTGAGGTTGTTTGGTTAGCTAAAAAAAGAAGGAAATCAAAGAATAGGAGATGAGATGAGATGAGTTGTCACCATATTATTGGATGATGTTGGTGAGTTTTTAAGAAAACTTGTTTTGAGGTTGTTTGGTTAGCTAAAAAAAATAAGGAAATGAATTATAAGAAACCTATTTCATATAATAGATTCTTTTCTTGTGTTTGGTTCATTCTTAAAAATAAAAAATAGATGAGATGAGTTGTCATTATATTATTGGATGATGTGACACATACTTAAGGAAATTAATTTTCTTGTTTTTTGGAGGAAATGGATGGAAATGAAATTTTAATGAGATGCGATGAGTTGTTACCATATTATTGGATGATGTGAGTGATTTTTAAAGATGAGATGAGATGAAGATGAGATGAGTTGGATGATGTGACTCATTTCTTGTGTTTGGTTTATTTTTAGGAGATGATATGAGATGGGTTGTTGGATGAAAATAATATTTTGTTGGATGTGGGTGAGTTTTAGGGATGGAAATGGATGAAAATAATATTTTATTGATTTTCATGTACCCATTTTCTTTTCTTGGTTTTTAGGAAACTAACCAAACAGCCCCTAAGAATATGTGGTTGAACGATATTAGAGATGTGATTTAGAGAATAAAGGAATATGCTAAGAATATGTTTAGTATATTTCTCATAATATGTAACATGTGTTTATTTTCTCCTAATATAAATATAACAAAGCTCTAGATAGAGTCTATTTTTTCGTCAGAATTATTTTTAGCTTAGTATTAGAGTCATGTAAACTCTAGCCTCCACAAAACTGTAGATCTTTACAAACCCTAGCCACCCAATCTCTCACCATCTCCCTCTATCTTACGACCTCCCTTCTTTCCTTTGCCCAGTTACCGTGTCGTGGATTCTTGTTCATCTTATTTTCAATGGCCTTGTGGATGATCAGAATTGTATTATTAATAATAGTAGTCATTCTTGATGTATATATTGTTGTCACTGCCCGTGTTGCCTCGATTTCACTTCATTAACCGCCTACTCAACTTGTGAACACCACTACCACCGCCGTTTGTATTCTGGAAACCTTGACAATAGATAAAGAGTTTGTTTGGTTATCTGTTAAGAGAATTGTTTGTTTGGTTGATTCGTGAAGAGAATCATTAGTTTGGTGGATTTATGAGAAGGATCATTTATTTGTTGCATCCTTGAGAGGATCATTTGTTTGGCAGATCCCTAAAGAAAGATCATTTGTTTGATCCTCAGGAAGATTATTTGTTTGGTGGATCTGTAAGGAGGATCATTTGTTTGATTGATCCCTAGAGAGAAACGTTTGCTTGGTGGATCTCTGGTGAGGATCGTTTGCTTGGTAGTTCCTAGTGAGAATCGTTTTGTTTGGTCGATCTGTGAAGAAAAGATCGAGGTATCATATTTGGTGATTTTGGTTGAGGTTGTTTGTGGTGGAAGTCATCTAAGTAGAAGACTAGAAGATGAAGACAACTACAATGAGAAAAATGACACGGAAGATTTTAGCCTTTTAAGTCATGTAACAAATTGGAGCGAGTACATCTTGTAACAAGCTGGACATGTATATCATACATGCTCTAGCTTGAGGGGGAGTTCTAAGGAATATATTATGGAGATATATGATGTTATAATTATATTAGGAATAAGTGACTGAGTGATGTTAGGGATATGATTGAGAGAATAAATGAATATGCTAAAAATATGTTTTGCATATTCCTAATAATATGTAACATGTGTTTATTTGCTCTTAGTATAAATATAAGAGATCAATGGAGCTCTAGATGGAGTCTCTGGTTTCCTCGGAATTAATTTCAACAATCTTCTACATCTTCTTCATTCCTAGGTTATAAAAAGTCCAATTCTATCCTTAGCTTCTATATACAAGAGTAAACCCATTTCCATGTTCATCTCCTTTTCCCTTACTCCAAAAAGATTAAACGCAGTTTTCCAAGACAGCCTTTTATTAAACTTTGACGCTTTGGTAAAATCTATATTTTTAGTTTATGTTTTGATGGTGAAAAATGCATTTCTGATCACGACATTTGTTAATATTACTTCAGATATGGAGGAGGCAAAGGAGATGGCGAAGTGGCTTTACTCTTTGATAAAGAAGATGGAGAAGAATATAGAGTTAGGTTTTATGAACTAGAAACAAAGAAGAAACGAAAGACAGAAGGGTTTTTTTTCTCCAAATTTAAGTTCACGTACATTTAAAATGTACCATAGGTCAATTTCATAGCTGGGGATAGATTACGTTTTTTCCTTTCCCGAACTTAACAACATAGAGAGTTTCTTGGAAAAACAAGCTATACATGTAGGGGGTTTATTATAATTTGCACAATATTGAAAGCTCTATCAGGTTTCTGATTGAAATTTTTTATGTTAAATTATATTGCATCCTCTCAGTTTGGGTTTAATAACTTCTGTCGCATTTGTACCAAACTCTCAACTTATTAGGGAAGCTTGATTAAAAATAAATCTAATTTGAAATTAATGCATATCAACTATCTTTTCATAAACCAAATCTACTGTTCATGTCAACAGAAAATCAAGGTATTAGAATATCTTCTGAAAGAGGTGGGTTCACACATTTTGCATTGTAATTTTACTATCTGATCCAGAACCCTTAGATTGCTAGGAAAACATCAATAGGATGAGATAATGGACTTATCCCCTAGCCCTTAGTTGCTGACGCACAAGTTTGATGGCACTTAAGCATTCTTCTCCACTTTTCACATTTTTTAGATTATAATTAATAATGGAAAAGTGCTGAAAAGTCAAATAGTTAAGTCTAGGTAAAATATTAGCTGCCACTTCTCCCACTCAACCCTAATTTCCACCAAATCAATGGACTATTGTCCTTCTCTTTGGAATACTTCAAATGCCAGGAAACTATACATGGTTGGTATCTTGGCTGCAGAAGTAATTGCACGGCCATCTACAATCTTGTTATTGGAAGATATTTAAGTTTTAAGATACAGGACAGTTTATGTTTGCTGTTATGCAAAGGCTAAATATTAGGAACCTGACCTTAACTTTCGATGATTATCGAATAACCTCCCATGACTTTAAAAATATCATTACCCCACCCCCCTCCCCAAAAAAAACTTTTTGTTAAGCATAAGAATTATCAGAAACCCCTCTTAACTTTCAGATTTTGTCACAAACCCCCTTTAACTTTTAGATTTTACCAAAAAAACCCCTAAAAGTAGGGGGTTTTCTTATAAGAACTCAAAGTTGATAACCCCTACACCTTACGAAGAAGGTGGGGGTTCTGGTTTTTTCAAAGTTATGGGGGATTATCAGATAATCATCTAAAGTTAAGGGGGGTTTGCTGATATTTACCCATTATACAAACTAGCGTTGTGTTTTTATTCATATTTTTTATTCTGATACTTATTAATAACTGTAAAATTCATGTTGTCCAGGTGTTTCCTAAAATAAAGGATTCAGTGGAGGTATGTTTTCGCCTTATTATTATTATTGTTTTTGTTTTTTTGATAGTCATGGCTTTCTGGAGTAAAGAAATATATTATTCTTTTCCACAATTCCTTGTGATTAGTTGATATCCTGTGGTCATATTTTGGTTCTTCACAAATTTATAAGCTTAAAATATATCAATCTTTAAATTATTTATTAGATGATATCCATACCGACGTGGATGCATATACACAACGTAGTATGGAAGACATTGCTATTGTTCGAACTTGGAATATATTTACCAAGCAGAATATTTGTACATCTGATGGTGTAAGTTTGTCACTTACGAACCATGAGTACATCCATCTGTCTAATAGTCAAATTTTTTATATTGATTTCAATTTGTGATCATGTTTGTGCGACATTTTTTGTCCTGTGTAACATTTTATTATTTTATTTTCAGGGAGGCATCATGTTATTTGTCAGTACCTATTTTGAATACGTGAGAGTTCGGAATTTCTTAGCATCTCAGAATGCTTCCTTCTGCTTATTTGGAGAGTAAGCCTTTTTCTCCTTGCCGTCTCTAGTAACTAAATCCTTTACTTATGAACTTATTCACAAACATAATGTTAGGAAAAAGAATGCATGACAAACTATATTTTCTTAATTTTCTGGTCAAAGTATTGCGTGCTGATCACAGCTATCTTATCACCTTGCATTTTCTTTTTTTTATATTTATTCATCTTTCTTTCGTCATTGTAGTTATGCAGAGCCACGTGATATATCTCGTGCACGTGTGTGGTTTTTTGAGGGCAAGCGGAAGATCATGCTTTACACCGAAAGAGCTCATTTTTATCGTAGATACAAGGTCAAGTGATGCTTATGCATATTGCTTTATATCTTCAAATAAAATTTGTGAATGTACAAATTTATCTTCTCTCAAATAATACTTGCTATTATTGAGTATTTTTTAACTTTTAAGAATTTGACATGGAACTTGACCGAACTTCATCTAGTTCCTTTGTGCTCATAGTAGCTTCATTGTGCTCTTATAACTCTGTGCAGATTCGTGGAATAAATAATTTATTTATCTACTCTCTACCTGAAAGAAAAGAATTCTACCCTGAGGTTATAAACTCGTTCAACGACCATATATCATTTTCTTTTATACGGTGCCCACAAGTCATCCCTGATTGTTTCTGTGCATGTGCTTTCAGATAATTAATATGCTAGAAGGATCAAACAACTTGACGTGCAATGTGCTCTTTTCACGCTTTGATCATCTTCGGGTATGTTACACTTGTCACATATTTCTCTTATTGTACATGTAATATCTTTTCAATCTTATGGAACACCTCAAGTATCTTAATCTTCCTTCTTTGGGTTTGTATCCTTCTTAGAAATGACAGTTGGGCATTTATTTTGAGAGTCACATATGTTACAACCTTACATTAATTAGAAAAGGTGTTTCTGGGTTTACATATCAGTATGTGTTCCTAGTAATAGCCAGTTGACAGGTATATTTGGTTTTTCAGATTCTTTATTTTTAAAGAATCAATATTATTTCTATTCGATCTTGATCACGTGGCAGTTGACTGAAAACAAGCTCATTTGGTTTGGTTGGGTTTGGTTTGTTGATGAAAGTGTATTTAGAGCTTCTCATAAAATTGAAGTTGCTGTCCATCGAACCAGTTGAAACCAACAATTTATGAGCAACATTTTGCACACCACGTATACGTTTTGTAAAAATGACCCAATAATGCAATTGTTGAGAAGCTATAAAGAAAAAGAATGCTTCGCGAAGTAGAGATCCGAAATATACTTGATGTCCTATCCTTTATGAGGGTATGAATCAGGCATGGATTTTATGTGTTTGTAGGTAAATTTGAGTTGGATCTTGTGCTCAACCTTTATCTTAATGTATATAGATTGCCATGTCTAATGGTCAACTTGAAGTAGGTAAAAAAATTTACATTGTTCATGATCTTAGACTTGATTGCAATGAAATATATAATGAATTTTTAGACTTTTCACTAAATTGCCTTAAGTTGCCCATACTATAAGTAACTTCTAACTACTTTTCTTTCTACAAATAATTTTCAAATTGCCGTTAAGAGGGTATAAACTTACAGGTTTACTCTTGCAAGTTTTGCAAAAAAGAAGAAAAAGAGATCTGCACTCGCGGAATCTAAAGAAGGATTTTCCCCTAGAAGTCCATCTTTCTTTACCATCTAGTACGTATCTTCGCCACCCACGAGAGCGGTGATAAAAACATAATTAATGGATCAAGGAGGAGGACTATAATTAGGCCTTAGAGAACTTGGCTAGAAGGAAAAAAGAAAAGATATGATATTTGTTCATTTGACAGAGGAGATGGTGACAAATGGAACTAAATCGAAGTATAGGATTGAGTAACCCAAAAGTTTGAGATAACAGCTGTCGTTGTTATGTATTTATATACATTGAGTTGTTCAAAATTAGCACACTAATACCCTCTGTTATGCAAACTTGGAAATTTCTATCTGAAAGTTCCTATATAACATTTATATGTAAATTTTAGAGCTTTTTAACCATTAATATTTATTAAATTACTATAAATTTACGCAAATTCTAATTTAAATGTATCCTAATTCTATGTTTAAAATAGAATTTGGAAAGTTTTAACAATGAATTTAACCAACTTAATAGATAAAGTTATAAAATTAGCATATGAATGTTATATAGGAACTTTCGGACAAAAATTTTCACGTATTGAAAATAGAGGGTATTAACATGCCAATTTTGAACAACCTAGGCTATATAAATGCTATGAAATACTAGTGAGGATATTTAAGCTCTAAGGGAAGGAAACTATAAGGTATGTAAGTGCGAATTAAGGTTCTTTCGTTTTCTTCTTCGTTTTCCTCCCAAAAGTTCGATAAAATTGTTTATAGTCGCATATAATAAAGAAAGATCACAGTACTAATTTGGAGGATAAAACTCAAAGTTCATTCTAACATATTGTGATTTATCTACTTGCTATGAGATCAAATCAGTCTTTCTTCGTCGGTTATCCTCAATGCTCTTTTAAGGGACACACTTTTGAGTGATCATTTTTCTTAGTGTATATAACCTCGCCATATTGATCCATCAAATATTTAGCGCCAATGATGAATGTTTACAGCTGGAGAGAGTCGTTGGGACTGGAGCTGCCAAGAGGATGGTGTCCTCTGATAGGAAGATCTTTGTTTTTGCCTGAGCCTACGAATGCAATTGAGTTCAAAGATGGCAGTTTCTGCAAGATGGGCGCACCACGTTTAGCGTTCTATTTATGTTTTTTATTTTCATTTTTTCCCAGATGTGGGGAAATATGTTATCCCCACCTAATTATTACTTTTTTAATTGTGGGTAATTGCCCTTGTTGGTTGTGTAACAACAGATTTTCATGACTTCGGATAGTGCTAAATATCCGGCTCCATGTTAATCTGCAGTTTTGGTTGCAACTCTGTGTTTTATTCTTTTAAGGGGCCATTACATAGTGTGATTACATGGCAGACTTGTAGCAGTTAGCCGTCTAGTTTTTATTCCGTGAAAATGGAGGTCTAAGTTATTGTAGAAACAAGAGTTGAGAGGTTAAGGCTTTAATCCGTTGAACTTGCATGTAATCAGTTCCACAAAGGATAAAATTTATATTTATGCTCTTTATTTCCTTAAACATTATAAGGGCTCAACAGTCTGGCAACGAACTCTCCGAAATAACACTTCTAGGTTGCGAGCGCTTTTCTTGGATTTTTTTTCTTCTGTGGTACTACTATGGTGTATGTGCATTGCATGTGTATCCGTTTTGTGTTTAATTTGCTTAGAATATCTAAAGTTACTTGTTCCAAGGTCTGATTTTATAGAAAAAGAGTTTAGGTCATTGAATGACCAAAGTGCAAGACTCTTAGGAATTGAGAGACTAGTGAGCAATTTTGAAGATTTGGGAGACTAATATGGACTTATGGAAGATTTGATGAACTTATAGCGAGCTAACCATATTTAAAATTATAGGGGACTAACTAGTATTCTTTTTCAAAAAAGTGCTAAATGTCAAGCTCAAGCTTATCAAAAATTGTTAAACTCTAATTTTTGGAACATCAAAATATATTTGTAGGATTATGAGGGTGTCCTAAATCTTCGAACCAATCTCCCTTGCAATATCTTTGTTTAAAAGTTTGGTCTTCCAATTAAAATTTCTTGAATTTATAAATTATAATATTTTGGACTTGAAATAAAATTTCTGGAGATTATGGGTAAATGTGATATTCTAATATTAATGATTCTTTATTCTTGTTTGGACTAAATATACAATTTTCTAAAAAGTAGGGGTTAAATAAATTTCTCAAAGAACTTTTTCTTTTCTTATAAACCACTATTTATTTTAATTTTAAATAAGTTTTGGTCGATTTAGAGGGTTAACATAAAATTTCTCAAAACTAAGCCCATCTCTTCTTCCTTTCATTTTATGCTATTACTGTCTCCCTCTGACGAACCTATTTGGATCATACTCCCTTTAAAAGCACTAGTTCGGAAAAAATTTTCTGTAGACAAATATACCCCTATATAATTTGAACTATCCTATTTATAATCAATTTTTAATTTTCGAATTTAATTTAATGAAATTTTTCCTAAGAAATTGCTTATCCGTACACCAAAGTCTCCTGCGTATTGTGGCTAGAATTCATGAAGAACTATATAGTGCTAATAATAACAGTTATTATAACAGATATTAACAAATATTTATTAGCGGGAAAAGTTTTTTGTAGAAAAATATACCCCTATATAATTTGAACTATCCTATTTATAATCAATTTTTAATTTTTGAATTTAATTTAATGAAAATTTTCCTAAGAAATTGCTTATCCGTACACCAAAGTCTCCTGTGTATTGTGGCTAGAATTCATGAAGAACTATATAGTGCTAATAATAACAGTTATTATAACAGATATTAACAAATATTTATCAGTGGGAAAAGTTTTTTGTAGACAAATATACCCTTATATAATTTGAACTATCCTATATATATTCAAATTTTAATTTTCGAATTTAATTTAATGACAATTTTCCTAAGAAATTGCTTATCCGTACACCAAAGTCTCCTGCGTATTGTGGCTAGAATTCATGAAGAACTATATAGTGCCAATAATAACATCTATTATAATAGATATCAACAGATATTTATCAGGAAAATATCAATAATAACAGTTACAATAACAGTTATTGTAACAGATATTTATTCTAGTTCAAGAACTATGTTATTATCTAATCTAATCTGATTAATCAAAAAATCATATAAGCAACAAAAATATAATACACACAGTGAATTATATCGTACTCCCTTTAAAAGCACGAGTTCGGGAAAAGCTTTCTGTAGACAAATATACCCCTATATAATTTGAACTATCCTATCTATAATCAAATTTTAATTTTTGAATTTAATTTAATGACAATTTTCCTAAGAAATTGCTTATCCGTACACCAAAGTCTCCTGCGTATTGTGGTTAGAATTCATGAAGAACTATATAGTTCCATAATAACAGTTATTATAACAGATATTAACAGATATTTATCAGGAAAATATCAATAATAACAGTTACAATAACAGTTATTATAACAGATATTTATTCTACTTCAAGAACTATATTATTATCTAATCTAATCTGATTAATCAAAAAA
>BQKN01014645.1:0-16847 GCA_022839385.1 Asparagus kiusianus | reverse complement strand
CCCCCCAAGATTCATGGTTGAGGTACAAAAATTTAGTTGTAGTTTTTTTTCTAAGAATCTAAGTTCATCAATAAAGAGTTCCTCAAAAGTTGGGTTAAAAAGAATCCATTTAACACAATTTCCTTGTTCTGAAATACTTGATTTGATTTTTCTAATATCTTTAGTTCCTCACAAAAGATTTCCTCAAAACTAAAATCTGTCTCATTCTCTTCTTTTTCTACTTTTGGTCTTTTCTGAATGTAATTTATTTCTAGAGGTTAATCATTTGGTTGGTTCCCTAAGTTGTAAATGTTGAGATCAGCAGTTAAATCCACAGCTTTAATTGATCAGTTCTATAGTTGATGAGAGTATTAGAAGTGGCTAAAAATAGTCTTTCTAAGATGATAGATATCTGTCCTTTGGGATTGAAAACGGGCTGTGTTTTCAAGACTACAAAATCCACTAGAAAAATAAAATCTCCAATCTTAATCAAAACATCCTCTATCTCACCCATGGGGACTTTGACAGATCTATTAGCTAACTGCAATGTACATCTGGTTGGTTTCAGTTCACTTACACCTAGTTGCTGGTAGAGTGAATAAGAAAACAAATTGACACTGACCCCTAAGTCTAAAAGCGCTTTATCAATGTTGGTATTTCTAATGACACATGAAAACCCGGGTCTTTATATTTCAAAGGTATGAGTTTTGAGAGTATATCAGTGATATTAGTAGCCAAAAAGACTTTTTTTGAAATTTTTATTCTTCTCTTCTTAGTGCACAAATCTTTTAAAAATTTTGCATAAGAAGGAATTTGTTCCATTACATCTAAGAGAGGAATGTTAACCTTAACATACTTAAAAGTTTCTAGGATCTTCTCCTCCTGAGGGGAGTGTTTTCTAGGCCTGAGTCTATTTAGGAAGGGAGCAACTGCTTTAAACCAGTCAAAATTAGGCTTAGGTTCGGGTTCGGGTTCTTGGTCATCGGAAAGGAGTGATTTCTGAATCGAGTTATCAGAAGGAGAAAAAATTTGTTATAATTCAAGAGTTTGGCCTGGAGGTGTTCTAACTTGATTATCGACCTATATTCCTAACCATAGTGAATGGGTTACATTCACTTGAGCTTCGTAGGATGAACTAGATCCTGTGTCCTTAGGGTTGACCATAGGTTGACTCGAAAAAAATTCTCTCTTTCACTCATGGAACTAGCTAGTTGACCAAGTTGGGTTTCTAAGCTATCTATGGCTTGAGTGTTGGAGTTGAGTATTTTGTCCGGTTGATTGCATAAAGGTATTCAAAGTGTTGATGTTTGAGTTAACATATTTGTGGTTTGTGTAGAGGCTTTGATGGTGGTTTCCAAACCTTTTTCCAAAATATTAAGACATTTATCATGATCTAAATTCGGAGGAGTGTGATTTACAACTTGATGATGAGGAGACTGATTTGGATATGATAGATTTTGTTGTTGAAAATTTATTTGTGAATTGAAAGGTACTGTGTTTCCCCTAGAAAATTGTTAGTTTGAAGAGGGAGTGAAGTTTTGATTTCAGAGTAGTTTCCCTAATTCCATGCAAAGTTTGGGTGATTTCTCCAACCTGTATTATATGTTGGAGAAAATAGATCATTCATGGGATGCTGGAATGTAGCGTTAACCTCTCCTAGTGGTTGATTGTTTCCTAAGATAGGACATTCCTATAAAATATGAGATGGTGAAAGACAGTTGTGATAGCCTGAGGCAAAAACTTAATTAATTTGAGCTGGAGGTCGTTCTTTAATTTCACGATCTTCTAACCTATGCTTGATTGTAGCCATCTTTACTTCAGGGGCAATGTTCGTCTCTAGGGATAGACCACTGGATTTTGGTTGGGGAACTGATGAAACTTTATCATCACAGTGTTCCCATTGCATGGTTTTCTTAAATAAACTCTCTAAAAATTCTCAAGCTTCATTGGTATTTTACTTCATGAAATCCCCTTGACACAATGATTCTATGGATGTTTTTAAAGAATAATCCAGCCCTTCAAAAATAATTTTGAATAATCGTCATTTCTCAAGATCATTGCGTGGATATTGCATATGGAGATCCTTAAATCTATCAAAATAATTCCAATATGGCTCCCCCGAAACAATCTTAATATGTTGAATGCTATTCCAATATGGCTCCCCCGAAACAGTAACAAATTCATCCCAAGTTGAGGTAGAATTTATGGGTAAGCTATATGATCATTTCTTGGCTTTGTCCTTAAGAGAAAATGAAAAAAATTAAAGCTTGATCGCATCCTAAGATAGTTTCCTAGTCTTAATCATAAGACAAACTTCCTCAAACTTAAAGATAAATATATAAGCATCTTCGATTTTATTTCCTAAGAATTTTGGAAGCATTCCGACATTAGGCATATTCTATTATAGAGAGCACCAAGGGATTCTATGCATCATTCGTGTGTAGCTACTTCTTCAACTCCTGGCATGGCACGATCCGAAAAGCTATCTCACTTCCTTCTGTCCATCAATCCCACATGAATTGGCCTCAAATGCTAATGTTGGAATGTGATTCCTATTCTTATAGGATGCATTAACCCTCCTCAGACATTAACATGTTTATGTAATGCGATCTAAGCTCAAAATTAGTTCCATTGACTTTGGGTAGCTTAATGCAGGATGGGATTGTATTCCTAGTTGGGTAACACATACCTTGAAGAATCGGTGGATTAGGATTATTCAAAAATTAGTTCAAAATGGATTAAACGATTGATATTACCCCTAATCCATCCATACATACACCAAGGCAAATTTTTTGTTTTTTTAAAAATATTTAACTAAAAAATTCTATGATAAATAAAATTTACTTTTTTTAAGGAATGCTAAAAAAATTTCTAAAAGATAATGAGAAAGAGAAAAAAGATAAAATAAAAATCTAACTAAAACAAATCAAAACCAATCACTCCAAATTCTAAGGTTAAGCCTAAACTCAGCCAGACCAACTCCTAACCAAAAACTCCCTTAGTAAAAAGATTAAAGTTTACTCGGTTAGCTAGATAAGGATAGTACTAGAGGGAGATCAAAGATCAATTAAGTATCTCGCTCCTTACGAAGCACTTTACATAATCCCTAGATCTTGCCTTAGACACCAACTAATTCAAGTAAATTTAAACTGGTTCACTTAGAGAATTCTTGTTCCTTAATGCGCTTGAATCCTTAGGGACCAATGTCTAATGATTTTTAAAGGGCTTGGGTTTGTGCAGTGAGCAATTAGTGATTTGTGGGCTAAGGAAAGAGTGATGAAATATCTCACCTTATCTTGATTAGAGAGTATTTGCCCTTAAGAATGTTTTCAAGTGTGTGTCAAATAAAGATGCTTAAATCGCTTGGGTGAATTCCTACTACTATGCAATGCAATCCTAATAATTAAAAGCAACTACAAAGGATGCAAAAAATCTTTTTTAATTAGGGTTAACAATTAAACAAATGTGAGGAAGGGAGATATTATTTGAATTTATTATCTTGTTAGTAAATATTCAAGTTGGGGGTGAATTTTATTATGGTTGACAAAAATAAAATTGACGGGACATAAATGTATATCTCTAGAGTTGCAAGTGCACAACCATCAAGTTATAATGTAAAAAGTTATCGATCCTACGAGGAAGGTGCTTGTAGGAGAAAATTAAAATTGCTTCTAATATTGTGTGTGTGATAATTAGGAGTGATGGATGTGATTGTGGAGAGATAAAGAGAGTGAGATTGATTTTATGTAAATAAAAACAAAACAATATTGAGAGTGGAGAGATAAAGAGTAGATGTGATAAAGTGTAAGTGTAAACAAAACTATAAAAAGGAAGAAAAAAGATGAAGGAAATAAAATCAAGAAACAATTGGGAGAACAGTCAAGAATAAAGCGGAAAATAAAGAAAGTAAAAGACGAAACATTTAATTAAAGATATGAGGAATCTAGAATTGAATCCACTAGCTAGTTTCATGTAATTTCTAGAGTTCCACAAGTACTATGTGACGCCCCTATTTTCACACATGGCTGCAGTCCAAGGTGAACCCACAGATGTCAAACCTACCATGCACTCACACTGTACAACAACACTTTTCACCATCACATTAATATCTCTCTAGTGGAATCAATAATTAGTGTAGGTACAAAACAGGCGAAATACAAGAAACAAATGTATTAGTTATGATGTAGAAAGAGATATCTAATAAATATAATAATGTCTTAACTGAATAAACTGTATAAAACTAAAGTCCGAAATAAATATGAAGCGTCTCAATATGAGTCAACTGAAAATAAACTAAGGCACACAGCCTTTGCAAGATAAAATACAAAACTCTAAATGTCCGAAAGAAAATATCAAGTATGATGGAGTCTCATCTACTAAAAACAAGTGACAGTGACTATGCTGGAAGTCCGTTATCCTGTGGCACTTTGGAACTCTGAGCTGCTACCTGAAAGGAATTGGGAAAAAAAAGGAAATAACAAGAGCGTCAGAGTGCTACAGCAAGATCATCTCCACCCGTCCCCAGAAGAACGGCTACTAGATGTGATGGAGGCTCTATCTATTAATCATAGTCCACCTATATCAGGGATTTTATGGAGGTTAATCTGTGGAATTAAATACTAAACGAATAACGACACTAATGAAAATACCGCAAACAAGCAAACACCAAGATTTAACGTGGTTCGACAAATCGTACCTACACCCACGGGACAATCTAGAGAGAAATATTTCACTATGAATCAAAAGTACAATCCTTCCAAGTTACACCTGAACTTGAGGGCTTAATCACAAGAGAAAGATACAGTGTTACCTCTACGGCACCGAAATCCTAAAACCCGTCTTACCAAAAATCTCCAATACCCGTGGAGAAATCAACATCGTATCCTCAACATCGTCATCATTTTGAAGACAATGACTTTTGAATCACTGCAATTGGACAACCGAGCTATCCGGAATTTGAACTTTTCTCTCTTTTTCTCTCTTCACTTTTTTTTTCTTCTTGGTTACTGTTCACGATACTGTAGTTGAGGAATTGATTTCAGTGATCTAATAAATAGAATTCTCCAAATTTATTCCTATTATAACTAGATCCTCCAAATCCTCTTCTAGATGGAATTTTAATTCATGTAGACCTTATCTTGAGTTGGACCCACAACACTTCTATTTTCAAGCTCTAAAATCTTAATGTTCCTTCTCATTTCCAATCTTCCTGTGGAATAGATAAGGGCTACCTCCCGAGGTAATTTGCTGTTCCGTTATCGTGGTTGCAATTTGTTTGAATATGTTGCAAACAAAATTGTCCCTTATTTAAGTACCCATCAATTCTGACTTCCTTCATGCTTACTACGTCTTTTTTAAGGTAACTGCGTATTCCCCCTTTTGCCATTCGATGATCTGATCCCTGTCCTTTCTACTTTTCGTTTTTTCGTTCGTGATTTGAATTTGGATTTGTTGTGATTATTTTCTTCAGAATTATGGCGGTCATGTCGGATCATTTTCATGCTATCATGGATCTAATTCATGTTATTTCATTGCGGTTGCTGTAGTGGAGAACTTTTCTCATGAAGAATTGGAATGTTCTTCGGGGTGAACTTCCTGCTTAAAATACATTGCCATAGTTTCATTATAACGAAAGATTAGTTGCATTTGTATCTAAACAATTCAAATAGTTAACCCGTTGCCTTCTCTATCCGAGTAGACCCGTTGCTAAATTCTATGAGATAATAGATTTTCAAATCAAATCGGTAAATTAGCGGTCTCTGTGGGACCTGTGTTCTGCATTGTTAAGTTTTGGAGATGTGTGCCACTTTTTCTATTGACTTAGTGTTTCCTGAAGAAGTTAAGCCTAGGGTTTGCTGATTTGTTTTAAATTTTTAAAAACATGTGTTCAATCCTCTTGTCCTTATAGCAGCCTTGTTTAAAATTTCAGCAGATATCAATTTTGATTGAGTTTGTTTGAAGTCAAATACTTTCTACAGAGGATACCTGTCTCTTACAAATGTTCTTAAACCCATCGCTGATGTTTTGATAGTTTGAATTATACGAATGACCCTGAGGCTTTGAAACGGATGAGTAGCTGACAAAGGCACTGCAGATACTGATTCTGTTTCTCGCGATGATTATTTGGTATAACATTTCAAAGGTAAGCAGTTATTTTGAACTTGTTGAATGTATTTTAAACTCGTGGGTGAAAAACTCAGGTTGCTTGTTCAGAAGAAGAAGAAGAAAAAGATGGTAAAGATCTGCTGCCATGGAGCTGGCTATGTCGGAGGCCCAACAACGGCGGTGATCGCCCTCAAATGCCCTAAAGTCCAAGTCATCGTTGTTGATATTTCTGGGAACTCGTATCTCAGCCTGGAACAGTGATCAGCTTCCAATCTACGAGCCAGGCCTTGACGATGTAGTTAAGAAGTGCCGTGGTAGAAATCTCTTCTTCAGCACTGACCTGGAGAAGCACATCTCTGAGTCTGACATCATTTTTGTATCTGTGAACACTCCAACAGAGACTCATGACTTCGGTGCTGGCAAGGCTGCTGACCTCACCTACTGGGAGTCAGCTGCTCGCATGATAGCTGATGTGTCGAGATCAGACGTACAAGATCGTAGTGGAGAAGTCCACTGTGCCTGTGAAGACTGCTGAGGGCCACTGAGAAGATTTTAACCCTTAACAGCAAAGGAATTAAGTCCCGGATCCTTTCCAACCCGGAGTTTCTCGTTAAAGGAGGTACGGCAATCCAGGACCTCTTCTATCCTGATCGGGAGTCTTGATTGGTGGCCGAGAGACTCCTGATGGCCAAAAGTCGGTTGAAGCACTAAAATCAGTCTATGCAAACTGGGTCACAGAGGATCGGGTTCTAACTACCAATCTTTGGTCAGCGGAACTCCCAAAACTCGCTGCAAATGCTTTTTTGGCTCAGAGGTTCTCGTCAGTGAATGCGATTTCAGCACTATGTGAGGCCACGGGTGCTGACGTGGCGTATTCCATAGGCAAGGACTCTCGTATCGGGGCCAGGTTCCTGAATGCTAGTGTTGGTTTCGGTGGCTCCTGCTTCCAAAAGGACATCCTAAACTTAGTCTATATTTGTGAGTGCAATGGCTTGCCAGATGTGGCTCACTGCTGGAAACAAGTGATCAAGATCAACGACGTCCTAAACTTTGTCCATATTTGTGAACAGGATAGTCTCCTCCATGTTTAATACAGTTGCAGGAAAGAAGATTGCAATTTTAGGGTTTGCCTTCAAGAAAGACACCGGTGGCACGAGGGAGGCTCCTGCTATCGATGTTTGTAAAAGTTTGTTCGGTGACAAGGCAAAGATCAGTATTTACGATCCTCAGGTGACTGAAGACCAAATACAGAGGGATTTGGTCATGAACAAGTATGATAGGGACCATCCTCTTCATCTTCAGCCTTTGAGTCCAACCACTGTAAACAGGTTTCGGTTACTTGGGATGCTTATGAGGCTGCCAAGGGGGCACATGGTGTTTGCATCTTGACTGAACGGGATGAGTTCAGGAAGCTCGACTACAAGAAGATCTATGACAGGATGCGGAAGCCTGCATTTATTTTTTGATGGTCGCAATGTGATTGACCCCCAGAAGCTGAGGGAGATTGGTTTCCTTGTGTACTATATTGGGAAGCCTCTGGATCAGTGGCTCAAAGGATACGCCAGCATTCGTGTAATGAGGAAAAAGGGTGGATTGTTTTGGTGGATTGTAAGCTCACAATTGATGATTCTTTAAGGATGTCATTTCTTTTGACAATGCTTCAATATTCTTTTTTATTATTTAATTTGTTTTAGGAATAGTTATAATTAAAAGACTGCTGGTTGTGGTCTTAGACATTCTTAGGAAAAGTGTCTTTTGTTAGAATAGGTTTAACTTTTATGTTTATTTTCCTAGCGTAGAAAGAATGGAGCACAAATAAGTAATTGACTTGTCAATACCTGTTATCTTCTCTGCTTTTGGTTATTGGTAGCATGTAGTTATCGGAAATTTTAATGTTTCAAACTTCCGTACATGAATTTCTATAGAACTCAATGCGAGAATTGTTGTAGTTATGTAACATCTGTTTTCCTAGAATATTATTGTTGTATTGTTGTAGATAGGAAGTGAAAGATTTCATTGAGAAGCTTAATATAATGAAGATATTTTTGTCCCTTTGAACTATTATAATGTTCCGGATTTGTGCCTGAATTAATTTTTTACCTGAATTTTCTCCGACTAAAATTTTATAGTAGCATGTCGAAGATGTTTTAGGTAAATCCTTCAGCTATTTTCTTGGGGATATAGTTGCATGTCGAAGGACTGTCAGTAATCAGGTAATTGTTGTGCGCGGCGGCCAAACCGATAGGTTGCCGAGAACAAATACCAATGCCGAGAGAGAAAACGAAACAATCCAAAATAACGGCATAAACACGAACAAATGAAGTTTACGTGGTTCGGCAAGGTGCCTACATCCACGGGGCAAGAAGGGGATGAGTTTTCACAAATAGAGAAGAAGAGTACAAATAGAGATTACAAATCCACAAACTAATCTCTCACACAAAGCTCTCAATCTCTCAAACAAAACTCTAACCAATAGCTCCAGAAAAGGCACTTTTTGTGCTCCAAATTTCCCCAATACTACTCTCACAGAAACCCTAAAATGTGTTTAGGATTATATATCAACACAAAACAAAACGGGTCAGAAAACAAAACCCAGGCTCAGTCCCAACTGGCGGTCGACCGCCGAAACCATCACGGTCAACCGTGGCAAACGACAGAACCAAAAATTCAATTACAGTGTTTGGCGGTCGACCGTGGCGATCGATCGCTACCAACTCCAGAGCCTCAGAATCGATTACAAGGTTTGGCGATCGACCGCGGCGGTCGACCGCACCAATCCAAAATCAATCCCTAAGCTGTGCACGTTTCCAATCGACCGGCCTACCCTCGCGGTCGACCGAACGTCACCAAAACAGTTCCCTACTTCCAAAATTCTTGTTCTTCTGTAATTTCTTCGCCAATTCTACAATTCTCCACCTCGGCGAAGTTTTTCCAAAACTAAGCCGACACCAATACCAACCAAACGTCCCACTTGCTGCATCCAGTACGAAGTGGAATAAAACCATGACAACGAACTCAATCCACAACAAGTTGAGACCCAAGCGAGAATAAGATCAAACTCCAAATTTCGGTATCAACTCATCAAACCGGCTGCATCAAAAATGACTGCCTACGTATCCTCTTGCCTAAAGAATCAAGGCTGACGTAGTTCACCAAATGGCCTCCAAAGGCTCTCAAGCAACTAAAAGGACTTTCAAACCTTTACGGTCAGCACCAACAAATCTGCAGCTGATAACTCACCCACTGGCCTCAAAGTGAAACGATCCAAATACCTCCACCTGAAGTGAACCAACGGCCATAGCCAAATCCAAACTGTGTCCACAAGTTGCACTCGAATAAAAAAACTCATCATCTACATCCACATCAATATGATCCTAAATCTCTGTCACCGCAGCTGGAATCCCTAATGACGCAGAATGATCTTGAGAACGTGGAGTAATTTCCACCCAACATGGAGTAGCATCACTATCCACCCGCTACGATATCCCAACGATATGTCCAACAATCTTCACCGGCCGAGAGTCAAATGTGATATACCTACTCAGAATAATATCAGAGTCTAATACCTGATAACCAAACATGACTCTGAGTCCCAAATGTGCACTCAGATCAAATCTCACATCCTGAATGTGACAATATGTTGGGCGACCAAATATCCGAAACAATCCAAAATCTGAAACAACTTCACCAGATCCAAATACTCCAAATGCAGTAGTCGGCAACCTATGAATAAGATGACTCCAATATGTCGAAGCCTCAACACCAGAACTCCTCTACAAACTAATGTTGACATCAAACACCGATCCCCCTCCAGCAAGGAACGGCTTATCAAATCTACCACCTCATCTCGTTACCCCAATGTTTCCTCTCCAATGAAGTGTCTCAAACTGCCGTGAGCTCGGCACAAATGCAGAAAAGAACCCCTACAAAAATCAAAACGATGTATTATCTTTCTACAATTACACTTCTTCCACTTGTTGTTGACTACTAGGACTTCACACCAACGGGACATGGTTGCAATCCACAAATACCTAGAACAATCACCAACACAAGAAACCAAATACCTATTACCTCCTAATGATGCCTCCTTAGAAGGCCCTCAAATTCCTAAATGAACACCATCTTGAAGACCCTGCGCTCGGTGAATAGAAGTACCAAACTCCACCGCGATCTTCTTGCTTATACTAATGTGCTCACAAGACTTTAATCTGCAGGTCAAAGCACTCCTTAATACTCTAAGCATGGGCATCAATAATCAAATATCCCAGCATCAACAAACACCATAGTCTAGCCAAATTCAAAAAAGTCGTCAGCTCTCCACCAATCACTGTGCTCCTAATCAAATAGTATAAATTCTTCTTTCTGACTCCCTCCATCATAATCATGGACCCAAATGTGACCTTTAAAAATACATCCTCTAAGGCCACCTGATAGCCTGTTGCCTCCAAAACTCTAAGTAAAATGATGTTCTTCTTCTACTGCGGAACGAACCTCACTTCATCCAACTCCCGAATCACCCCATCACACATCCGAATACGAAGGGTACTGATACTACCAATAGGGCATTCATGATCATTATTCATAAGCACGACATCCCCTCTTTTCAACTCCTCAAAGTTGAAGAACCAATCCCTCATAGGGCAAATGTGGTAAGAAGCACCCGAATCCAATATCCACTCTGTAGAGTCTGTAACACAAACTGACGGTTGTGCAAGGCACGAATATCCTGAAGAATTTGAATCTAAGTTGTTGTCACTAGCTTTGGCCACATTCACCTTTGAAGCTTGAATATCTTTCTCCTTATTCTTTCCTGCTCGATCTGTCAACTTTGGGCATTCGGCTTTCCAATGTTCATCTTCTTTACAAAAGGCACACTAATTCTTACCAACTTTAGGTGTGCTCCTCTAGACTGTGATCGCCTACTATGGTTTGGACTCTTCCCTCTTGCGACCAATGCCCCGCTACTGTATCAATCAAAGTCTCCTTATCCTTCTTCCGAAGCTGATAATTCACAAGTACAGTAGTGACCTCACTATACGAAATAGATAACTTTCCATTATTAATAAGTGTAAGAACGAATGTCTCACATTCCTCATCGGGCAAGGAACTCAACAATAACAACGCCTTGTCCTCATCTTCAATCATAATATCTACATTCGTTAAATCCGTAAGAACCTTTGTGTAGTTGTTCATGTGATCACTAATGGAGGTTCCCTTCTTCTATTGGAAGTGATAAAGCCTTCTCTTCAAATGCAATCAATTTTTTACACTCTTTGTCAAATACTCGCCCTCTAGGAGCTCCTAAATCTTCTTAGCCGAAGTCTTATTGATCACATCATATTTCAAATCTTATGTTAATTAAGACCTAATCACACCACACGCCGTTCGATTTATCTTCTTCCAAACCTTCTCCTCAATAACGTCCGGTTTCACGTACAACTCCAAACTATCCTCCAAATTTTACTCGTTGAGTACATCTAAGACTTGACATCTCCAAAAATCAAAATTGTTAGTGACGTTAAATTTCTCCACATCTATCTTCATAGAGTGAATATTCAAACTTTGGACAGTCTTTACGGCAGAAGTACTCTCCACAACTCCTTCTTTATCGGCCATCTTTCTCAAAGCACCAACAAACAAATGCAAAACAACTGAAGAATAGATCCAAACTAAAAAAGAGAGTTTTACCTCCAACTAAAACCCTAATAAGAGCCTCTGAAAGATCTCAACCCCACACGACGGAAACGAGATCCACAATAGTAAAAATCTCACATTTATCACCAACTGAAGCCCTAGATGAGCTTCCATAGCGATATACTCCTTCATCTAGCCCAAGCGTAGCCAAACCTCTGATACCACTTGTTGTGCATGACAGCCAAAACGATAGGGTGCCGAGAACAAATACTGGTGCCGAGAACAAATTCCATTGTCGAGAGAGAAAGCAAAACAATGCAAAATAACGCCATAAATACGAACAAACGAATTTTACGTGGTTCGGCAAGTTTCCTACATCCACGGGACAAGAAGGGGATGAGTTTTCACAAATAGAGAAGAAGAGTACAAATAGAGATTACAAATCCACAAACTAATCTCTCACACAAAGCTCACAATCTCTTAAACAAAACCCTAACCAATAGCTCTAGAAAAGGCTCTTTTTTGTGCTCCAAATATCCCCAATACTACTCTCCCAGAAACCCTAAAACGTGTTTAGGATTATGTATCAACACAAAACAAAACGGGTCAGAAAACAAAACCCAGGCTCAGACCCAACTGGCGGTCGACCGCCGAAACCATCGCGATTAACCGTGGCAAACGACAGAACCAAAAATTCGATTACATGGTTTGGCATTCAACCGTACCATCTAGAAGACCCTACGCTCGGTGAATAGAAGTACCAAACTCCACCACGGTCTTCTTGCTTATACTAATGTGCTTACAAGATTTTAATCTGCAGGTCAAAGCACTTCTCAATAATCTATGCATGGGCATCAATAATTAAATATCCCAGTATCAACAAATGCCATAGTCTAGCCAAATTCAAAAAGGTCGTCAGCTCTTCACTAATCACCATGCTCCTAATCAAATAGTATAAATTTTTCTTTCTGACTCCCTTCATCACAATCATGGACCCAAATGTGACTTTCAAAAATACATCCTCTAAGGTCATCCGATAGCCTGTTGCCTCCAAAACTCCAAGTAAAATGACATTCTTCTTCTACTACGGAACGAACCTAACTTTATCTAACTCCCGAATCATCCCGTCACATTTCCTAATATGAACGGTACTGATACTACCCATAGTTGTCACAAGCCTTGGCCACATTCACCTTTGAAGCTTGAATAGATTTCTCCTCATTCTTCCCGGCTTGATCTGTCAACTATGGGTATTCGGCTTCCCAATGTTCATCTTCTTTACAAAAGGCACACTAATTCTTACCAACCCCAGGTGTGCTCCTCTAGACTGTGATCGCCTACTACGGTTTGGACTCTTCCCTCTTGCAACCAATGCTCCCGCTACTGTATCAATTGAAGTTTTCTTATCCTTCTTCCGAAGCTAATAATTCACAAGTACAGTAGTGACCACACTATACGAAAGAGATACATTCCTATTATTAATTAGAGTAAGAACGAAGGTATCATATCTCTCGTCGGGCAAGGAACTCAACAATAACAACGACTTGTCCTCATCTTCAATCATAATAACTACATTCGTTAAATCCGTAAGAACCTTTATGTAGTTGTTCATGTCATCACCAATGGAGGTTCCCTTCTTCAATTGGAAGCGATAAAGCCTCCTCTTCAAATGCAATTAAATTTTCACACTCTTTGTCAAATACTTGCCCTCTAGGATCACCTAAATCTTCTTACCCAAAGTCTTATTGATCACATCATATTTCAAATCTTGTGTTAAACAAGACCTAATCACACCACACGCTGTTCGATTCATCTTCTTCCAAACCTTCTCTCAATATCATCCGGTTTCACGTACAACTCCAAACTGTCCTCCAAATTTTACGCGTTGAGTGCATCCAAGACTTGATATCTCCAAAGATCAAAATTGTTAAGTGTTGTTAAATTTCTCCACATCTATCTTCATAGAGTGAATATTCAAACTTTGGACGGTCTTCACGGCACAAGTACTCTCCACAACTCCTTCTTTATCGGACATCTTTCTCAAAACACCAACAAACCAATGCAAAACAACTGAAGAATAGATCCAAACTGAAAAAGAGAGATTTTTACCTCCAACTAAAACCCTAATAAGAGCCTCTAAATGATCTCAACCCCACACGACAGAAACAATATCCACAATAGTAAAAATCCCACATTTATCACCAACTGAAGCCCTAGATGAGCTTCCATAGAGATCTACTCCTTCACCTAGCCCAAGCGTAGCCAAATCTCTGATACCACTTGTTGTGCGCAACGGTCAAACCGATAAGGTACCGAACAAATAATGGTGCCGAGAACAAATAATGGTGCCGAGAACAAATTCCATTACAGAGAGAGATAACAAAACAATCCAAAATAATGACATAAACACGAACAAACAAATTTTACGTGGTTCAGCAAGTTTCTTATGTCCACAGGGCAAGAAGGGGATGGGTTTTCACTAATAGAGAAGAAGAGTACAAATAGATATTATAAATCTACAAACTAATCTCTCACATAAAGCTCTCAATCTCTCAAATAAAACTCTAACCAATAGCTCTAGAAAAGGTTCTTTTATGTGCTCCAAATATCCCCAATACTGCTCTTCCAGAAATCCTAAAACGTGTTAAGGATTATATATCAACACAAAACAAAACGGGACAGAAAACAAAACCTAGGCTCAGACCCGACTAGCAGTCGACCGCAGAAACTATCTCGGCCGACCGTGACAAGTGACAGAACCAAAAATTCAATTACGGGGTTTGGCGGTCGACCGTGGCGGTCGACCGTGACAGTCGACCTCTACCAACTCCAGAGCCTCAGAATCGATTACAGGGTTTGGCGGTTGACCGCGGAGGTCGACCACATCAAGTCCAGAACCAATCCCTGAGTTGTGCACATTTTCGGTCGACCGACCTAGCCTAGCGGTCGACCGAACGTTACCAAAACAGTTCACTCACTAGTACAAAATAGGACAACCCAAACGGTCCTTATAACCGTTTGGGCAACTAAAAATAGTCCAAACGGTTTAAACCGTTTGGGGTAACAAAACCCAAACGATTTGAAGCGTTTGGGTGAGAACAATGTCCCAAATGTAAGGTCCAAACGGTTTTTAACCGTTTGGAAATCTTAACCCAAACGGTGTAAACCGTTTGGATGTTTTAATTTTTATTTTAAAATCCCTCTCTTTCTCCATTCTAACCAAACTCGCTTCCCCCCAAAAATTTCCCGGGTCCAACTATATCCACTCCTAAACAGTAACTTTGAGTGGTGGACGGATGAAATTGCCCTTTATTGTTAATTAATAATTAGTTAAATTAAATGCTTCTCATTCATTAAGGTTCATTAATTATGGGTCAATCAATTATGGTTACATACTTATATTAATCCTATTTATCATTATTGTTAATTAATAATTGGTCAAATTAAATACTTCTCACTCATTAAGGTTCATCAATTATTAGTTAATCAATTATGCTTACATACTTATCGAAAATAAATTGTTGTCATTAATAATACTAAATTCCCTTCAATATAATCAAACAAATTAAATATTCTATATTATTTTAAATAATAAAATTATTTAGTGTCTAATTACATTTCATTAGGTAAATTGACTAAACACAAATATGTTATTCACAAATATACCATAATGAAATATTGTACATAGGTAATATACTTAACTTTTTTTACTCGTGGCGAGCTCTTGTCGAATGAAATATTTTATATTTTCTACATGATTCTAAAAAATACAATTATGCAACGCCTCAAATTTGTTTCTTTGAAATTGTGGCTAGGATGCTTAAAATAGATCTAGCACTACAATTAAAAAATCATTATCTTCTAGACAATCATCACAAAGATACCTCATAATAGTACTAACAAATATTATTTAAACTATTTTCTTAAATCCATAAATACAAATCAAGCTTAATACAGAGACAATCCAAAATAAATTTTTATAGTAATCATATGAAAACTATTACTAAGGATATATTGTGTATAATCATGTAGGTTGTCATATTTAAGATATATAGATAGAATTTATCAAGAATGTATAGCATTATATGAAGTATATTATAAATCTTTATGTTTCAACATTTGATCAATTCATGTATAATAACTTGTTTATAACCAGTTATAAAGATTGTGAATTTACGTAAGTTAAAATAAAATAAATATATTAGGTGATAAATTTTCCTAATGTGATGGCATAGCTGAGATGAAGTAACCTACTCATCTACCACATGATTGTGAGATCTCAGTAATTCCTAAGAATGAGAAGGGCACATATCTTCAAAAGACAAACAATGATGAAAAATCAATTGTAATTATTATAGAGCTAGAGTTTGTGAGGATAATAAAATGTATCAATATTCTTCACAAATATTTAGAGTAAAGAAGAAAGTTAACATATTTTGTTTTATTCTTTTATGTTTTGTTACCCGTGACCTAGAATAACTCGTATAATCTCATATAATCCCGTAAAATCTCGTATAATCTTGTATTATATCAAATTAGAACTCGAATAATCTCGTATAATCACATATAATCGTAAAAAATCTCATTAATCTTATATAATCGTGTAATTTGAATTATCAATATCAATTTTAATTATCATTTTCAATTTTGGTTATCAATATCAATTTTATATACATTAAGGGTCAAAATTTTAAATAATTAGGAATACCATATTTTACGAAATTATACATTACTGATCTTTAAAAAAATGAAAAAAATAAATAAATTCTCTTGCACACCGGACACTGAATCCGGTGTGCATAGTTACCCACCGGACAAGGAGTCCGGTGGGCATTAAAGTTATCTTCTTTATTTCTTCCTTATTTTATATTACAATTATTATTAATGTTGTTAGTAGTACTTATTAGTAGATTTATAAAATTGTTTCATTAGTATTTGTTATTTTGTAATTCGGATTTAATTATGTCAATTTCGTTTTTTTTAATTAAATAATAGTGTTAGTTTGTTATTTCGGGTTTAAAATTATAGTCTTATTTTGTTAATTCGTATTTAAAGTTAATTCGGATATTAATTATAAAATAATATTGTTATTTTATGTTAATTCGGATTTAATTATGTTAAATTGTAGA
>BQKN01014644.1:0-13564 GCA_022839385.1 Asparagus kiusianus | reverse complement strand
TTTTTTTTTTAATTTCTATAAACTACCCACCACGGTGAAACATTAATGAGGGCAAAAAATATTAATTAGGCGATAAGTCCAATGCCCTTTTGTTTTTTTGTTTTTTTTCACTCAATAAGCATAGGTGCATGATTTTAAAAAGGAAAAATTCTTTAAGGACCCAAAATATGGGACCAATGAGGAGGACAAGTGAGGTATCCCCCTCCTATTAGATAATGAGTTGGCCATCATTGATGGTCAACTCATTATCCAATAGGAGGGAGACACCTCACTTGTCCCCTTTATTGGTCCTATATTTTGGGTATCTGTAGCAAAGCTCTTTTAAAAAGTAATATATCTTATCAAGCAATGATCTAATATTTTTCTTAGTTAAGGTTTCGGTGGGATACTATGATGTTTTATTTATTTCTATAGTGTTTTTACCAAAAATAAAACACCATGCGTTTGGAAAAACATGATGTTTTTAATTTGAGCTAAACCATCATCAAACCAAAAATACAACACTTATTTCAAAACATCTTTTAGGTGTTTTAAGTTTGGTGTTTTGGTTTTGAGTTTGAGAAGGTGCATGTTAATATAATATCTAACATAATATATTAAATATAATTAATATAGAGTTATTATCAACATGCTTATTATACTATACTATATTATATTAATTTAATATATTAATAATATTAATTAAATAATATAATAAATAAAATATATTTTGTAATAATATAATAACATATTAAATACCAATATTTAATATGTTAATAATATATTATATAATAAATAAATAATAATAAAATATAAATAAACTAATAAAAAATTATTGATAATAAATAATAATATAATAATGATATAACAATATAGTATACAATAGTATAATTGCTATAATATTATTAACTTTTTTTATGAATAAATTATAATAAATTAATAATTATAAAATATTATATAATAGTAACATATTTAATAATAACATAACAATATAATAACATTATTATAACAACATATTGTATAGTAAATATAATATAATATATAAAATATTAATATATTATGTAATAAATAATATAATTTATTATAAAGTAAAATAATTTATTGTTAACAAATGTTAATGTAAAAATAATACAAATGTTAATGTAAAAATAATATATTCATAATATAATAATATTTATTAATATCATAAATACTAAAATATTATTAAAAGTACTATTAATAAACTATAACATATTAAAAACTATAATATATTATGTAATATTAAAATATTTATAATATATTAATTTATTAATAACATACTAGTAATAACATAATATTAACATTATTGATTATTGATGTCCGAGATCACACAATCGATTGAAGCTATCCGCTGATGACGAAGAGGGAGATGATGAGAGATGAGGCCGACTACTCCTCCGACTTTATGCCCGATCCTTGGATTGGAATTCCTGATTCTTCTGCATAAACAAGAAGAACGAACTAGTAAGAGAGCGGGGCTTGTTTCCTCCGTGGTACATCCGACGGTCAAGTCAGCTGGCGAGCTTGAGTGGGGTTTTAGGGAGAGTCCCGGGACCATTGAGGTCCTTGTAAGGGGGCACCCTTTTAGAGTTATTAGTAAAAAAGAAAAATAGATCAAGTGAGAGAAATGATCCCTCGAGTTTTATGAAGGTCCCGCCCCGCCTGTTTCTTACACTGCTTCTCTCCTTTTATAGTCAATCGCCTTTGAGACAATGACCCTTGGCTCTGACTATGCACAGGAGAGCGGTTGGGAAGTGAGCGGACATGCTGCTGAGTCATCCTTTGGTTTACAGATGTTAGCTTACGACTGGAAGGGAAGTCATTCGAGCACAGGAGAGGATGTCTCGACTATGTTCCGGATTTGACAGATGAGGCAGGACGGAGGATAATCTGGCTGCTCAGTCGTTCTTCCTTCTACAGATGTCGGATAGTGACTAGAAGGGATGTCATTCGAGCACAGGAGAGGATGTCTTAGTAATATCTGGGAAGTGACTCGTGAGCCAGAGAAAGCTGTGTATGCACGAGATTTGTCAGAGTTTGAGATCTTGACGGGATCGATCAACACTGTAGTGTTGATTGATGTATATCTGAAGGGAGCTTAGTTGGATCTTATCCCCTTAGTAGAGATGGGTCGGTTTTTGAATTGTCCTCATGACTTGCCGACCGCGCAGTCGAGCAAGCTTCTGGCCGAGTAGACTGCCGAGTAGATGGTCTAGCCGACTATTTGAGGAGTCGTCTCGATCACGGGGGGCGACTGATCCCGCACTTCGCGTCGGTAAAGATGACTCGTTTGCTCGGCTGGTCGATAGATTTGTTCCTGGCTGGGCTTTAGACCGCTAAGCTGGTTTGGGCCATAGTTCTTTTGG
The DNA here is from genome assembly GCA_022839385.1 of Asparagus kiusianus. Lineage (NCBI taxonomy): Eukaryota > Viridiplantae > Streptophyta > Magnoliopsida > Asparagales > Asparagaceae > Asparagus > Asparagus kiusianus. The sequence goes on along the minus strand of BQKN01014644.1, from coordinate 11,201 downwards.
GCCTATGAAGACATAGCTTCTCGATTTTTTATTTTTAGATGGTGAATTACCATAACATTAATAATATTATATTGTATGTATAATAGTATATTATTATGTTATATTAATAATAGTATAATATTATATTAATAATAAAGTAACATTATTATAAAAATATTAATATAATATACAACAATAACAAATTGATATACCAAAATAATTAAATATATAATTATTTGAAAATAATATGTAATAATTATAAATATAATATAACTCATTAAAGTACAATATAATATTATAATACATTATACAATATTATATTACATTAAATGTAATATTTATAATACTATAATAATGTAAACTAAATATTATAACATTTTATTTATAAAATATATTATTATAATTAATATATAATATATTAATAATATGTTTAATACTAATGTTATAATGGGTCAAACTAGTGTTGACTAAAAATACTGAATATGGTGTTTTGAGAACATTTTAAGGGAAAAAACACAACACCATGATGTTTTTTTTACAAAAACACAGATAGGAAAACATCATGGTATTCAAACGAAGCCCAATGTAATGATGGGATAAAAAGTGTGATGCTTTTGCAACAGTTAATTGCCGAAGTCGATCATAATTAAGTGATGTTACAATTTTTCTTGTTTTCATCATATACTTTACGGAGTCTGTGAAAAATTATGAGACGATAATCTTAACAGTAGAACGATAAATCATTTATGGTAAACTAACATACACAGAAAATTATGATATTCGTAATTTACTCATTTGATCTCTTCCTATTGCTGAGGAGCTAGAAGTTGTTGTTACTTGTGATGAGCACTTCTTTACAGACCCAAAATTTATGTTTTTTTTTTGAGATTCTAAACAAAGTCGAAAGGAAAATAAGTCTTATAAATTAGAGCAGCATTCCTGTCAGAACCATACATTAAGCGGGAAATTGTGGACTGCATATGAGCTAGCCATGATATCTATACCAAAATGCCCCTCTTTAGAGACATCGTATTCGGGTCGGATCGCCCTGCGCGGAGGCATCACGCTTGGATCAAAACGGCGGCTCGCAGCGTGCAGGGCGTTCTGATAGAACACGTACTCCGTGGATTGGTCACACGGGTTTTTGAGACCGTAAGCAGTTTCTCCGGTTGCGATAAGACTTGTCATACGAATTAGCAACTAGTATTTTGCGGAGAAGAATTTCCATATTGTATCAAGATGAGAGGTAAAAGGAAGTATATTCGGTGGACAGGGGGTGATTCTAACGCGATGTGCGCTCGAGACAAAGCAGAGGGAACGAAAAGTATAGCTCGGGCAACAAGTGGGCCCCACACGAACGCAGTCGCCCTCCCCCGCCCCCCACCCACTCGCTATCAAAATATACCATTCGGATGCAACCGCTCATATCCAGTGATGGATGGAACAAGTTGAAAAAAACCAATGAAGGAAGGAAAATAATAATAATAATAATAATAATAATAATAATAATAAACAAAACAAAGAGGACTGTTGCTCTTGGTGAGTCACGCAGTAGGTAGGAAACACAGACATCAGAGACAGGCTAACAAAGAGGTTAGAATGCGGTGCATTCGGGCTTACGATGTCTCCTTTCTTGGTGGATCCACCACCGTCTTTGGGTCGGTTTCGCAACTTTAGGATTAACCCATGGAGATCACGCATTCAGAGCAATGGTATCCGAACAGAGCCGCAGGGATTTAGGGGCTGTTTGGTTGATTTCCTAGAATCAAAGAAGAAGAAGAAATGGGATAAGGATATCGCTAAAACTTGTCTTCCGCCCATTTCCTCAAAAGAAGTCATGAAATGAGTTTGTGTCGCTTTTAGGAGGTGAACACGGCTGCCTCGACAGCACATAACTTTATCACTAGTTAAGAAGGTCTTCAATCTTGGAGAACGAGACTTTCCTCAACGCATTTCGTCGGGGTTCAAACAACAAAAAGTTCAGAACGCTAATACATAAGAAGGGGCAACTTAGCTTGATCTTGATCTTAAGATCTTCAAAGGACATAAAATGTCTCGTAAAAAAAATAAAAGAAACGTTACAACTAGATGTGTTAAAAATGCAATAAACGAAAAAAAATTCTTTGAAACTTTATTCTCTTTTGAGGTATGAAAAGATCAGTAAAGAGGAAATAATAAAAGAAATGAATGACTGGTGACGGGCTGAGGCAGGAGGCAGAAGAAAAGCCTGCCTACCAAAAAAAATTGAATCAGTCAACCAAACCATGTACAATTGCAGCAACCACCACCAGTCATCCGTCTTCTACTGTAACGTTCTCTGCCCTGTCGTGGAGAAAAAATTTACCGACGCCGAGAACCCAAAAAAGAATTTCCAATCATGCCAGCACCTCAATTTAAGGCCTGAACGAAGAATCAATTTCGTGTCAGAATGCTTCTGTCCTAGATGAAATCATGTGGATTAGCCTCGACGCAACTCTCTGTTTCGTATAAGTTAGAGCCCAGTTAGAAGTCAGCACCAGCTATAGTATGTCAAGATTAAGGCTTAATCTCTACAGTTCATGCTGCTTGAGGGATGTCTAACTTTTAGACGGATTGGCCTCAAATCAGTTGATGACAGTTCTGTAGATGACTTCCCTGTGTTATGTTGGAGTCTATCCCTTCTGCTACATTCATCTGATTTCATTCTCAGAGAGCCATCATCCTTTGTTGTGCTCTTTAGCAATGATGGCTGCTTGAGCTTCAAAGACATTGGGCTGATGCCTCGGGCGACCTTGCTTCTTGGACAAGATAATAAATGATGATCGCGAACATTTCCTGGTGATTGGAAATGCACAGGCTTTTCATCGTAACAGTAATTTCTTGATCGTTTGGTCACCTGGTGAAACAATGATTTTTAGTCTCTGGTCAGAAAGAACCATAACTTGGGTAGCATTATTTGTAAAAAGAAAACCAATAGCCTTTATACAGGAGAGGAGAAAATAGTATCTGCATTTCACGCGACACACATCACACAAACAGATGCGTGCAGGCAACTTACAAGACACACACACACACACATACACGAAATCCTAAAACTTAATTCCAATCCCAAGTCAATCTCCCGATCAAGTAACACATTGATCTTTACCTTAGCCTAAAGATTATACCAGGTTTCAACCACAATAGAGTAGAATAGCAGTTCTCTAATACTGATGAATTGTTTCTCTCAACATGAACTTATTGGTCTATTCATGCCTTGTGTATGATAAGATTAGCTAGAATCCTAGTTCAAATCTTGCCCAACTTTCCGAATCTTCATGCCTCAGATATAATACATTTATCCCGTACAAACCTTGCCCTATCTTCAAATCTTATTCTAGGACAAGTTTGGCAAGAGTTGCAAGAGCTTGTAATGGACTTTAGACGATAACCTCCCTTATGATCACTGTGGGAGTCAAAACATTTAAAGTTAATAATATCCCTTTCTAATCTAAGATAAAAGCTCGCTTTCAGTCTAAACTTTTAGTCAAAAACTTATTCCTGGTTACATTCCATTTTCTCAATAAATACAGGCTTTTCTCTGTTTCTTAACCTTTCTTTATTGTGGTTCGACATCATATACCAAAACCCCTCCAGCTAGACATCTGGATACCTTGGAAATTTATAACTTCTACTTCACTACTTTCTAGAGTCAACTGAATATATGATCAACATAATCATATAGGCTGACCCAAATGGTTGAAATGCTTGAAGGTGTCGGATTCGCTTTTTAAATTATTTCTATTCTTGAAACTGGATATATAATTTACGTAATTTCACTTTGACCCCCAACGTTTCACCAATTTTTGGCTTCACACAATGGAAGTTTAAAGGAAAATTTTTCAAAATAGACCGATTTTGCTAAATATTTAGCAAAATCGACCATTTTGCTAAATATTTGGCAAAATCGACCTCTTTTTGGCCAATAGGCTAAAAAGAGGTCGATTTTAAAAAACGCCTCCCAGAAAACATACGGGACTAGTAGTCCCGTATGTTTTCAGTGTGCTAATCACGGAGTAGTGCTCTCAGAAAACATACGGGACTACTAGTCTCGTATATTTTCTAGGAGATTAGTGCCCTTAAAAACATACGGGACAAGTAGTCTCGTATGTTTTCAGCTGGGCGTTTTCTAAAACCGACCTCTTTTTGGCCTGTTGGCCAAAAAGAGGTCGATTTTGCTAAATATTTACCAAAATGGTCGATCTTGCTAAATATTTAGCAAAATCGGTCTATTTTAAAAAAAAAATCCAAGTTTAAATTTGGCCAAGTATGTTGTCATTTTTTGGCAGGAAAATAAATAAAAGAACATATATCTTCAACTACATGATTTCAAAGTCAAAGGTCACTGTTATAAAGCACTGTAACACATTATAATCATCTAAAAGATAAGGCTAGAGATAGAATATTTGCTCCATCCATGTTTTTCAAGCAGGAAGCTAATAGAAGATAAGACTTGCTTCCTTTTTTTATCTTTTTCTGGTATAAATTTCCTTAAACGTAGAATTGACAAAAACCTCCAAAAAACATGAATAGAAATAACATTCCTCCGTAATCGCAGTGTCATGGGCACATAAGAGCAAGCAATAATAGTATAAAAATATTACCTTTTCATTAGAAATATTTGAAATCATCTCTTGTCTTCTTCTTTTCTGTAAGCTGAAGGTTGACCTGCGCTTTACTCTGAAAATTTCGGAGTCTGAATCATCATTTTCCTGTGGAGGGCCTGTTTCGTGGAAACCATCTTGATTGACAGCTATACATTTGTCGGATGAATCTGTTAGCTTTGAGTACCCACCTGTGCTACCGCACAGCTTTGTGGAACATTTAGTTGGAGAAAATTTGACTCCATACTCATCTGTACAATCCTGTATAATGAGAAACAAAAAATAATGTTACATTGGAAAGAAACAAAAAATAACTAGTATACAGTGTTCTCAGAGTTCTCAGAACTCCATTACCCACCAAAACCTAGCACAGAAAAAAGTGCAATTGGAAAGAGAAGCATATCTTACCTTGCTGTGCACTGGTTGACTTTCATTTACTCTGAGACGTGAAGATATATTTGATGTAGGAGGTAGTGTAGATTCTACTGTACACTCAGTCTGTAAAATAGAGTCTACATCTTCTAAAGGGACCTGAGCTTGTTCTACAACTTCAGGGCTACAAAGTTTGACATGGCAATATGGAGTATACCCATCTACTTCAGGAAATAAATTATCCATCAGTTGTGCTTGCTTTTTAGCCTCATCTAATATTCCATCTTCCAGCTCAAACTTTTGGGATACAGCCTCCAACTCTAAAATGTCCTCCCTCATGATAATACTACGATTACCCCCACAAATGCAGCTCTTGATCTCATTTTCTAAACAAGGCACCAAGAACCATCAACTCAGTCAGGCCTCACATACATGAACGAAAATAAGAAAAAACAAATATAAGAGAAGGTAGTCTTTAGTACCATGGTGAAGGCAGATAGGCTGCATGATGCAGTTGCACTTAACATAAGACAAATAGCAATCCCGGTGACAGAGGCCACACAAAACTGTCAAAGGAAATTTTGATGATTGCATATTCGCACCTAATTTCATGACCCACCAGCGAATGCGGTGCTGGAATCGCATCATCTGCACAAACGATATTTTGATGCACCGTTGGGTACGCAAGTCTTCGATTTTAGGAGCTGGATCATTTAAGTCAAGTTCTGACATTTTTCTATATATAAGCATTGCCTCCTTACAGAGAAGTTCTTCATAAGGAAGCAATGGAATCCTTTTAAGAAGTGCATAGCTCTGACTAGCCACAGCACCAATGGGATACCAATCACCTATAGCAAAGTTCACAGCCTCACCACAATTGAAACCTAGCCATAACAAAAATATGGCAATGAGTTCGGACCAAAAGTGTAAAATATTAAGTTACTAGCTATTAGCATGTTACGGCTTAAATAATTAAATATATAAATAACAGATCAGCTGCAGAAATGCCTTACCATGACTGAAACCTGCATGATATGCTCGAGGGAATGTTATTACGAATTCTCCAGGTTTCTGTACAGCTTTGTAAACTGGAACATTGTGTTCTAGCAATATATTTGGAGGAAACATGGTTGTCTTCCCCAAGAGCACACTAAATGCATCATTATCTCCTTCAGTAGATAAAATTCCACGAGCATATACATGGTCCTTGACAACCTTTTCAAAGTCAGAAGCTGCATGACCTGGTACTCCGTACCAAGTTTTAGATGCTCCACAGTGTTGGTAGTTAATACTGTCAGGCATAACAAAACTTAATGTTAGCATAATATGATTCTCTCATAAGAACAAAATTCAAAGAAGAAAGGATTGCCAAGCTCACGCAAGAAACTTCTATACCTGTACAAGTAATGATCTTCAACATGCCAGGCAAACATACTAAATAGCATCCCAATGTAAAGCATGGGATCTGTAACTCCCTACAATGGACCGGAATTTTTAGAGAGATCCAAGATTCTTGGTAATGACAGGTGGTATTTAAATAGCTATTTACTTACAGGGATGGCTGACCCCAGTAGCCGTAAAGTAGAGTTGGGCAGTCGAGAAAGGCCCTGAAAGAAGCAGGTTATATTAATCTCATGTAAGCTACAAGTGTACAACTACCATGCTAATGTAACAGAAAAGATTATGTGCGTAATCGCTTATTTTATTTCAAACACTTCCATTTGGAAAGTTATTGAAAGAAAAGACCCTGGGAAAGTAATCACCTTCAAGTTCCACTTGCTTTTTCCAAGTTCATCAGTAGGCGAAGATGAGAAGGCACTGCCATCAATATCACATGCATACTCAACAGTCTCAGTCTTGCCATAGGCAATTTCATGCCAAAACTCTTCTTCCAGATATTTAGTAGGAAGGCATCCGGCACTGGAGTATCTCCGAGCAAAAACCTTATTTGCCATCTTTTCATACTCCCGAAGGGTATAGCTCCTATAAAACTTACCAATAATCACATATTCTTGAATTATGATATTGATTACAATGCATATCATCTAATGGAAGAACGACCAACCTGCCACTCATAAAAAAAGTGATTTTGTCATCTATATCCCACTCAGAAAGTCGAAAAGGTTGAACTCTTGTAGTGAACTTAAATCCGGGTTTCTCCTTCATCAAAACAACACCAGCAGGGACTGAAGCGCTTATTGGGGAAACAATCTTGCATATACCTGATGCATTCTCAAAAATTCAAGACAAGATAAAGAAGAGAGATTTGCCACAAGAGATAACAATGCTAGTCCCACTTTGTATAAATTTGAAGTTGGAAATTAGTAACTCTCATCCAGAGTTTTAAGCTGTTTCTAGCATTAAGATTAATAATTTTAGTTACTAAAACAAATTGAAGCACACACTCATGTGGCTTGCCCAACAATATACGAAAATAGACAATGGTGTACTACTTTTAAAATTAATTATTATCAGTTAAAGTATTGTAAAAGCATAAACAAGAAGAGATGTCAAGCGGTCACGATCTAAAGGAGATTAGATACCCATGTTTACTTAAGATGTCTTCACTTGGTGCTTTCAAGTTTATTGTTCCAGCAAACTGGAATATCATTTAATAGAATTGGGAAAACATAAATGAAACAAAAGAATAGAGAAACATACGAATTTCAGGTGTTGATACTATTGATCATGTCATATGCATAACAGTTTTCATTTGGTACCTTTTGAGGTTGTGCTTATTGGCAAACAAATGAAACGAGCTTAGATCCAAGTTCAGTTCTTTATCTTCTACTCACTGTATGATTTGTCTTAACAGTACAAGTGAATTGTTTATAACCTTCATTGACCAAATAAGTATTCCAGGAACTGATACTTTTGAGGTGTGTAAACTTGCACGAGCAAAGGCACGTCCACTACTAACATTACACATATAGAGTTTATTCACCATCATCGTTTTCAAACCTAACCTAAGCACAACCCAACCACACTCAACCCCCACCCCCTCCCCCTCCCCCTCCATCACCACCACCATCACCAAATCCCCATTCCTTCATCTTTGCAGCATCCGCTAGTAGGTAAACTAAGAATGGCTCAGAGTTATCATTACTAAAGTTGGCAAATATAATCAACAAGAACATTAAAGCACCAACAAGACATTACGTAAAACAACACCATCAGCAAATAATGATGCGTCAGAACCTTGAAGGTTATCAAATTAATAGGTCATATTACTTTCTTGTAATGTGTGATTAGTTGCTTCTCAAATATAAGGAACAACTCAAGAAAATAAAAATTTGCTATTAAACTTTTTGAGAAGACAATATACTACGGACTCAATCAATACATAATTCATTTCTTAGAAAAACATCATTATTTTAATGTATTCTAGCTAAAATAACAGTGAGTTTGCATTCTCAATCAACCATTGCAAGTCATCATCATATTATAAAAATCAACATAACAGTATCTTACCAACTAAACTCGGTCAAAGAAAAACAGAAACCAAAAGGAAATATGAAGCTTAACCTTTTCCCCCATGACTTCTTGAATTTGGGCAACATCACTAGAAATTCCATGCATAACATCTCCTGTAGTAACTTCAGTGTCGAAGAATCCAATATCTTGCCTCAGCACTACTGTAAGATATTCTATTCTGATCCTCTGTGCCGATCTCTCTCCCACCATCCTCCGACAAGCAATCTATGCATCATAAAATCAATTTCAAATATGCTCTTGTAAAAATGAGAGGGACGCAAATAATTTTTTTTTTTTAAATGTTACCCATATAAGCTCCAATCACCACTATAACAACGAGCACACCCATGTAAATCGATATCTATGAAAAGAAGGGATAAAACAAAAGAAATATGTATTGCTTAAGCATGCATCCAATATTGCAATCACAAAAAATGGCAACGTTAAATAAAGTATGTAGAAGGAAAGACCTGTTGCACATCCTTCATCATTTTAGACTTGTTAGTGACAGATTCTTGGGCGAGCTTGTTAACCAAATTGCCAAAGAGATAAGAGTACCAACATTCACCTTGGATTCAAGCCAAAAAACAACAGAACAAAATGATTGATCACTGGGCACAAGTTCACAGGTACAAAAACATGAATAAAATTTACTAAAGGAGGAAATAAATAACCATATTGTAACACCCAAAAAAGTGACATAAGGAAAACTCGGTACAATGAAAAAAATAAAGAAAGAAGCATTACATTAAGCTGTGACAGTAAAGAAAATGCTTAGGAGGGGTAACCAAAATACGCTAAATTTAATAAAACATAAATGCCAAAAATCACTGAAGAAAGCTGGGAATTACTTGGATGTGTGGCACTGGACTCGAACCTAGGAGTAAAAATTGTCCTCCCAGCTCCAATGTTCGATATATTGCATGCCTAATTAGATGCACACCCTTCTGGGGTATCAGCCTTGTGATGCAACCAACCTATTGCATGAAGAATTAGAATTTATTGACAGTTTATACTAGAAAAAACAATCCTGATCGTCGTCGGTGGCGGATTGTCAGAGTCGGCGTGGTCGTCGGCGCAGGCGGAATAAGAGGCGGAGAAGAAGGACGAGGCGCAGGAGAAGGCAGAAGACAAGGGTTCTCGACCGAGCTTCGAACGGTGTGGAGAAGTGGGGCGGTTCTCGGCCGGAAGAGATGAGGACGACGAGGGGGCAAGTACGAGGAGAAGTGGGGCGGTGCTCGGTCGAAGGAGATGACAACGAAGATGAGGTCGAAGGTGATGAAATTTTTAGGGACTTGAGAGGGTGCTGGGTGGAGGGGGTTAGGGATTTGAGAGGGTGATGAATTTTTTGGCGGTGGGACGAAATTTTCGGGGATGAATTTTTGGCGGTGGAATGAATTTTTTAGGGAGAACAGAGAGAAAAACGCCCGCGCCCAAAAAGTTTTCTATTTTTGGCTTTTAGCGATGGAAATTTCCGTCGCTAAAAAACATTTTAGCGACGGAAATTTCCCGACAGAAAATTAATGGCGACGGAAATTTTCCGTCGCCAATAGTGAAATTTCCGTCGGCAAAACTTGTTTGCCGACGAAAAAATAGCGACAACAAATTCCGTCGCTATAACATGACTTATAGCGACGAAATTTTCCGTCGCTAAAGTCCCGTCGGCAATAGTTCATTTTCTAGCAGTGGAGCTGTTTGGTCCCTTAATAGGCAAGAAAATTTTGGGGCCTGTTTGTTTCCTTGCAGGAGCAAGAAAAATCAGAAGAAATTAGGCATCCACAAAGTAAAACCGACTAACTGTCCCAAGATGTTATGTTATTAATGCCGACGAAACTCTAATAGGACATAAAACTTTTAGCATAGAGCATGATCTTCCGATGATCGATTATGGCTTTGCGGAAAGTTAAGGCTCACGGACCTGGATTGCAGAGGGTGTACAGTGTCAGCATAGCCTTAGTTCCTCAAGATTCCAACAATTTGGTGAAGGGTTAATGTAATATTATGATTAAAAAGCAGCATCTAATTCAGATAGATATATTCGAACTGCGGTTCTTTAGAGCAAAACACTTCCCTAAATTTGCGCAAGAATTTGTTCTAGTGTTGAGAACAAGTAGTACGTCAGTCTCTTTCCCCTTAGTGCATGTCCCTTGGTTGCTCAGAATTTTTTAACAGAAATTTAAGACTTAAAGGCACCCGCTACGAAGAAAGAACCCAAAAATAACTGAACTGTAGCATATCTCTTCCTTTAACGGACAAATAGTTATATGAGAACTAGAGAGTTTCAGAACATCATGAAACACTTAATTAACTAATAATAAACCGCAATGGATCTTTATTAACAGACAACTAACGTTCTTTTTCCCTTTTGGGTGGATGGGAGGTTAGTTAAACCCTGTCACAATATTCTAGTTAGAGCACAAAAAATGTTGACGGAGAGCGAAAAAAGAATTCAACAAAGGAACAGAGAATGCATTTGGATGGCAAACATGTATAATTCTCTACATCAGGGACCTCAGGTAAAGCATGGACCTGCAGGTAAATAAATGTTATTATTTGCACTACTTCCTACACTTGCTATTCTCATAAATAACTGCAGGAAAACTTAGTAAAAAATGATAACTAAGGGAATGACAGATATAATTTGTTTGTCCCATTTGCAGAACGTACCAATTCACTTGCTGGAGCCTCGACTTAGTATCTTAAGGAGATATAAGAAGCATAGTAAAAGCTGCATCAACAGATATCAAGTAAGAA
>BQKN01014643.1:0-13051 GCA_022839385.1 Asparagus kiusianus | reverse complement strand
TTTCGGGTTTAAAAACACCAAAACAAACAGCCCCTTCATGTAGTATGTATGCCCACCTACTCCCTTCCTTGACGTCATTACACAGCTGAGCAAGGAAGAATATACAGGCAGGGTTGTTGGGGAATTTTAGTCTCCCAACCTACTACGATCTCCGCAACTCGGAAGCCAACCCACAATCAACAAGATATAAAACAACCACAATCAAGAAGAAAGAACACCGAGATTTACGTGATTCGATCGACCAAGTTCGACCTACGTCCACAAGCAACAATATAAGAGAAATTTATTATTTAGCAAAAAACGATTTCTTTTTTGCTAACAGGCCAAAAAATATCGTTTTTTAAAAAAACTGCATATTCGAAACATACGGTATCGCCAGACGACATTAATTAGCGACTAATACGATGCCAGAAAACCTACGGGACTAGTAGTCTCGTAGATTTTGGTTGTGAACTTTAGCACCTCCAATAGTCCCGTAAATTTGCTGGATCTTCACAAACCCTTCTCTCTCTCTCTCTAAAATCAAAGATGTCAATGATGCTCTCACCCTCGAATCCCACGATCCTCAGCTCCTCTCGCCCTAAGCTCTGGATCGTGATCAGGATTAGCGTCGCTGGTGCACTAATCATAGCCGAGACCACCAGCCACCGCTGAAGACGGTCGATTAAAGACCCGATCTTGGCCGTAAAAGATTTTGGCGCCTTCATCGATTGCTTCGAGATCCTCCCTTCTCCTCAACCACCGTCTCCCATCGCCAAACTCGAGCTTGTCGGTCTCACCTTCGCCGTCTCCGACAAGTTTGCTCAATTTCATGTTTTTTGGGATTAATAATAGGATATTTATTGGTTTTTTATTGTTTTGGTTTGGTCGTGTCTACATAGTTTTGATGTGAAGGGTTTTGTTTCAGGGTTTGGGACCCGGAATGGGCGAAGAACCATGAGGAGGCATCAAGGACAGCGATGGTTGTCTCATTGGTTCTGAAGAATGTGGTTAAATGAGTGGGGATAATGGTTATGGATGAATTCACAACCAAAACCTATGGGACTAGTAGTCTCATAGGTTTTCTGGCATCGTATTAGTCGCCAATTAATGGCGACAAAACATATCAGACTGTCGGTCCCGTATGTTTCGAATACGCAGTTTTTTAAAATGTTATCTTTTTGACACGTTGGCCAAAAAGAGGTCGTTTTTGCTTAACAATTAGCAAAACGACGGTTTTGCTAATTATTTAGCAAAAAATGTGTTTTTTTAAGAAACTCCTTAAGTAAATATTAATTAATGCAAAATATGTGCTATATATGCATATATCTTGGACTAGCAAATTTAACAGGTAAATAATTTATACAAATTTAAGAGAGAATATTTATCTTCTCGTAAAGTTAAATATTCTAAAATATAAGCTATTGGTATAGCCTGAGTCTATACTTTAGCAAAATCACCTTCAATTTATACTATTCTTACTACTAAAACAGGTTCTCTAACAACATCATCCATTTATGTTCCTAATGCTTTTTTGTGTATAGCTCTCAGATAAGAAGATAGATTGTCTAATTTTTGGGGATTAAGTTTTGTACCTCTATACAATTGATTTAACAGTAGGAAGAATTATGTATTTTAAGTCAATTTTGTATTGTGATTTTGCAAACAAATATATTGAGCATCAATATGATTTTTTATTTTATTTCTATTCCTTAACAATATGGTTAAATTTTCAAATGTTTTTTTTCTTTTTTTTTTCTTTTTTTTCTTTTTTTGCTTTGCAGTTAATGTCGAAATCGATGATCACTAAATCTGAATGATGGGTTAGATGAGATCACCGACATTAAAACAGATCTCCCCTAATTCTTCCTTGGGCTGGGCCTGACTATATCTTGAATTGCCCAACAAGGTTCTGGGCCGCATTAGGGTCTATTTAATTTATTGATTCACTACATACAAAGTCAATGTACGCTAGTTTGACTAAGGAGGACTGTTCTCACATTTTCAAGCTAGCCACTTAGACTTGTGCACCAAAATATGTGTATCTAAGAACATATATACATTTATATTCATTATTAGGATATGGATATATTTACTAAACTCTATAGACGATAAAATATAGTTACTAATATGATTATGTAGTAAAATATTTAAGTCTATATTTGAGATATCTGAATATATATTGGTCATATTGTTGTAACAACTTTAATTCTTAGATTAATAGAATTGAGATTAATTTTAATAATATATTTGAGGTTAATTATAATGATCAAGATATCTGATTTTAACTTTTTAGATATAAAGAGGATATTAATAAACTCTCTTGTATCATATGAACTATATTTTTTTCCATTGTTATCAAGTTTTCTCATATTCATTTTGTATTGTATGTATATCTGCTTATATATGTGCATGCATATTCATATCGTACCCAGTTTTAATGGATATTCATATAAATTTTGCTTATCAAGGCATATCCATATCTGTATCCGTGATTGGTAAGCGGATACGAATATGATAAGTGTCATATCTAAGTCGTATCCAGACCATCTGCATCCCTTCTATCAGATAATTGAAATTAATATTGGTCTCCTAGTTCTTAAAATTATTTTTGAAATTACATCTTTTAATTACCAAAATTGCTATTAGATTCGCAAATTCTCATATAATATTTCAAATTAATCCCCCTAAGATGGCCATAGATTTCCTGTTAAGAAAAATTTTATTTCTATCGAGAGATCTACAGTTACTTCTTTTGTCTGCTCCAGTCAAGGATTCCGTCTGAAATTGGTATTGCTACTTGATTGCTCTTCTTGTTGATACTTTACATAGATTTGTTCTTTGTTGCATGCAAGATCTGTGACTATTTTTGCAGCTTTTTCTCATGCTATGTCCAAATTCCTTCATCATTATACCATCAATTACATCTTTATAGCTCATTAATCAAATTTAGTCAATATCATCACTGCTAGCCATCCAGTACAATATTAATAGATATTGCAGGTTGCTAATATTAAAAAATTGACAATTATCATAGCCTAAAAGTAAAAAAAGTCACCAATGTAAACTCATGACATGACAACCGAATACCTTAATAACCTACAATAGTAGCCATCCAATACAATGTGTATACATTGTAGGTTGCTTGCATACAAAATTTAATCAGTTGTTATATATATATGGCGACTTATAAAGTTCCTCCAATCACAAATTCAATGTAAAATTTAATATTCTACAATATTCACATCATGAAAGGTAAATATTCATATGAAACTGTTTGTTAAACATGGAATCATAGCTAAATGTGGAGGCATATAAATACTTATTATATATTACAATAATATGTTCCATCATCATAAAGTTCTACAAATACAAAAAATAATATCCTTAAGAGTAGTTCCCTAAATTAAGTAAGACTAGTCTTTCCCCAAAAGTAAGTAGATTTAACAAGTATGTTAGAAGTGAGAATTACAAAATACCATGTAAACCCGTATTCTATTGGTCTTAACCCTCTTTGTTGAAAAATGCATCAATCATCTCTTTTTGACCAACCGAAGATATGCCCATAAATAGTTTTGATTCATGCTCATTCAAAAAGAGATGACGGTACCATGCATCTAGCTTTTCAACACAAAATTCCTCTAAAATGAGCATATAGGACCGTGGATAACTTCTTGGTCCAATGCATATTTACACACTTCATGTTTGCGCTAAATACATCTATTTTATCCATCATTTTTAGCATGAGCTCATAATCTAGGTTGGTCCTACGAGCCTTTAGCTTAGCAACATATGATTTTACCTTAGAACTTGATGTGGTGGGTGCTTCCTTAGGCGGACGAGTGTCATTATCATCTAAAACATGTACTTGAGGGGATTGAGAGGTAGGCAAAGGTGAGTCAGCATCATCTTCATGATTTATGGACTCACTATAACTAAACTTTTTCCAAGCATCACTAGCAAATTTCCCTCTAGCTTGATCATCCCCGGTTATAAGTGCAAGATCATCACAATGCCTCAAGGGTTTGCATATTGATCATCCCTGATGAAACCTGGCATGGTGAGGTACCCAGCATCACACATATAACATTTGCCTATAATTTTATTTAGAAAATTGTTAAGGAAGTCAAGTTTGCATATTAAAATTAAAATGTTTTAAGTTAAATTTTTATATAATTATCATCATACACATTCAATCCATGTGGTTGTGGTCTAGATAATGCATCTTGGAGAATCCTATAATTATTTGTAGACCCTCCAACCTGCTAAAACATATGTGAATAGTTTGTTTATATTGCAAGCTGCAAGCACATTCTGTATAACACATTTTCGGCCTCAAAAGCGTGCAGCAATATTAATTGGAAGCATTGCATCAACACGAGTCCTATCTATCATACCAATGCAATCTTATAATACATGTATCACATCACTGAATTAGCATTTATTTTCATTATACATGTAACTGTGCTTAAAGTATAGATATACCTTGAAATAAGAGTAGCATAACGTCCACGCAGGCAAATAATTGCTTGTAATACCTTGTTGAAATATCTATTGACTCTCTCCCCTGATCTTATAAAATGAGATCTCACAATGTGATTTTTAGATTTATGACCCAAAATGTTCAGAGTCATGATAAGCTGTTCTTCCACTATTACATTCTTGAGTCTTTTAGCAGCCTATTGTTCCTCATTATACTTACTAGTTTAACAAAATCATCACTCCACATTCTAATGTAGTTTACACAACTATCACTAAAACCATTATAGATACGCTCTATGTGTTCAACTCTAGCTCTCTCTTGTTTTATTTTTTTCCTCACTTGGACCACTACGATTTGATTTACGTCTAGCTTGCGTTCTCCTTATGAATGTAAATATTATAACAAAAACAAATAGTGCAGCACCTTGAACCATATTGACAACACTTTATTCATCCATACAATCCCGTCACCATCCATCTACGATGTAGACATCAAATTGAAATAATTAATATGGCTAGCTAGCATCCATATGCAATGTCAATAATCAAAACTCCTACCAAATTGACATGACAAATAGATATAAATAATAAAGTCTTAATAATCAAGTCTCATAGCAAGCATCCATGTGTTATTAAATTAGTGGTAGCAACACTAATTAGATAACTAACTAAAACTAGATAACAGGAAAAGGTAACTAGTTCTGATTCATAAGCTCTATGTAAACAACTTTAGAACTAATGTTAGTAAGATATAGAAGATCTGATAAGAGTCACTTCAAGCAAACTTTCATAGTATGAAGGCATAAGCAACTCCTTAATGGATGAAAAGAAGCCAAATGCGAAGCCATAGATCCCAGAAAAAGAATTAGAATTCATAGGCTAATTTGACATACTTAACCTTTATTATCAGGTACGCATGAAGTAGCTAAAACCGAGATGTAGGGTTCACAAGTTCAGTACCAAATATGAAGTGCTCAGCAAACCAGAAATAAGACTTCCATGGAATAATATTAAACATAGATAATCAAATTAGAAATAAAGAGTTTTTCAATTTATTAAGCTTCAGTTATTCATAATTTCTCATCTTGTCAAATACCCCTTAATAATTCTCTTCTGCTGCCTCAAAGAATTAAGAAACCCTCTCCCCTTTTTTCATATTAAAAATAAATATATGGATTCTACTTCATAAACTATGGCATTTTTGTCCAGCAGGAACATGAGAATGCTACTTCACCTTTTCCCTTTCCATTTGCATATCCATATATATAAACCATACCGTGATTCAAACATTTTCCCATAAAAAATTCGAATATCAAAAGACAAATTACCATTATAAATCCAAAAGTTCACAAACTTGCCTGAAATTGTTGACTTTGCCCAAATCAACCAACACTCGGAAGAAAGGCGTCCAGCAAAAAGCGAAAGAAATCAACAGAGTTCCAAGGCAGGGTAAAGGGGGAAACCACAAGCAACCACCGAGCCGCGAAGAGAGGTTTGGCTGTAACCCTAGCCAACTGAGGGATTTCTCCAACAACCCTGCTTTTTGGCTCGCGGTTCAACCGTGAGCCCCTCAACTCGCAGTGAGGGGTACAGGGACAGTGGGCCCCAGCTGTGGGGCCTACTGCCCCTGTACACCTCACTGCGAGGTGAGTGGCTCGCGGTTGGTCCGCGAGCCAAAAAGTTTTTTCCTTTCTCCAAATTAAATACAAATCTGACAAAATGACATGATAGGTGGGCTTTAGAGGCTTTTCCACTCGATTTTAGAGGAAATCGCGACGAGAGATTTCGCTGAGGTGGGGCTGTTTTCCACCTCTATAAACCCTTTTTCTCTCCGCGAACCTTACTCACACAAAGAACAAAAAGAAATAAAAAGTCCTATGTGAACACCGTGTCAAAAGAAGAAATCGGTTTTTAGGGCTCATTTTAGCGAACCAAACAGCCCCCAGGTTTCTTAACATTAAAGTTTTGGCACGTCTTGTTTTTTCTAAACATTATGCATTAGGATTTTTTCCCCTGATCTTCAAGTATGTACTATATTATACAGGCATTGGATGCAGTGGAAAGCTAGTTTAGGGACAAATTTTGAAAATCATCCTATTTGAGAAAATAATCGCAAATTCTGACCTATTCTAAAAAAAATTTGTCAAAACCGACCTAGTTTCAGTCTGGCTGAAACTGGGTCGGTTTTGACAAAATATGTTCCGAAACTTCACGAGACTTCAAGTCCTGTGAAGTTTTGTAATGTACAAAAACTTTAGAAGATTTTTCTTCAAAACCGACACAGTATCAGTACGACGGCTGAAACTGGGTCGGTTTTCACAAATATTTTGTGAATAGGTCGATTTTTGCAATTATTTTCTCAAATAGGATGGTTTTCAAAATTTGTCCCCTAGATTAGATCATACTCCCTTTAAAAGTACGAGTTCGGAAAAAAATTTTTAGACAAATATACCTCTTTATAGTTTGAACTACCTTATCTATAATCAAATTCTAATTTTCAATGGTCAAAATTATCCTTCACTATTTTGAATATTTTATTTATATCTGAATCTATCCTAATCATAATCATATCTTATCATAATCCTATATGAACCATGTTTAGCTTAACAATTTTAAAAAACTAATATTAATAAAATATATAAAACATAAAAATGATATTAGTTTGTTAAGATAAAGAAATTACAAGTAGATAACATATTATAATACATGAAGTATTGCAAAAAACCATAAAAAGTTTTAAAATTGCAGAAAAGACCCTGAAAAGTTCAAAATTATAAAACTCATCCCAATGTCTCAAAACTTAAAATAAAAAACATGAAATTAAAAAATAAACATCAGTTTGCAAAGAATTTAAAATTTACAGTTAACACCTCAATGTCTCAAAAATTATAGAAACACCCTCAAAAGTTTAAATTACAGACAAGCACATTAAAATTCTAAAATTTTAAAACTTACAAACAATACAGATGAATTCAAGAGATTACCATGATACACCTAAAATTTTTGACATTTAAATTTAAAATTTTTAATTAACACCCTCAATATCTCAAAAATTATAGAAACACCTTCAAAAGTTCAAATTATAAAAAGCCACCCTAAAATTCTAAAATTTGTAAATAACATATGATGAACTCAAAATATTACCCTTAGACACCTAAAAAATTAAAATTTGCCGAAATTAACCTCAAAAATTTTAAAAAACTCCTTCAAAATTTAAAAATTGTAAAAAAAACTCTAAATTTTTAAAATTTTTAACTAGCACACATCAAATTCGTCGATTGGTAGACCGCTAAAATTTAATATTTTTCAAAATTAATCTATAGTTTTAATAATTGCAAAAGACACCCTCAAAATTTTAGAGTTACAAGAAATATACTAACATTTAAAAAATTACCACCAACACATGAAACATAGAATTTACAACTATCAAACTTAAAAGTAAATTTTTAAAAACTCTTTTAAAATTTTAAAAATTACAAATCACACCCTCAAAGTTCAAAACCACAAAAATGGGCTAAATTTTTAAAACTTGGCAAAGAAAAGTGTAATTGTTTGGTATTTTTCATATATATATATATATATATATATATATATATATATATATATATATATATTAAAATTTCTAATTTAGGGATTTACTATCCATTTTCAGCATCTAAGAATAGTCTAAGTTGATACTGGTAAACAAAAACAATAAGAATTGATTAAAAACATCCGGTTAATGGATAAAATTTTTAAAAATATTATAGATTAAAAATTATCGGCACTATATAAATTAAATTAATTTCATATAATTTTAGTAATAAGTTGGGGTAGCCAAAAATACATTTGTAACATTAATTGATAGATGTTTAAATCCATAGAAATGATAAAACACTATAATATTATATATTAGCATTAATTGATTTTAATTTAGAAACTTTAATCTTTGACGTTAATAATATTTATAGGGTAAAAGAATACAATGAATTACATATGGAGAAACTATTAGAATATTTAGGGATAACTTTAAAAGAATTGAGTTATTTCCATTGCAAATGGGAAAGTGATGGAAATAAATCTAAAATTCAGAAAACGTCAATGAATCACTTGAATTGGCATTAACATAAGACATATCTATTAATGAAGCATTGAATGAGTTACGTTAAAAAATAATTTAATAACTTTATCCTAATCAAAGAAAAAATCTCCATGGAAGACATAAGAAAAATTAGTAAGTATTCATAAATTTCATACTGTGTTCTTCAAATTAAATATTATTATTATAATCTAAGAGAAATTGGTAATGAATAATGCAGGTATTTAGTTTAGATCATTATGAAAAATGACAGGGATAGAGCAAATGTAATATTATTAAAATAACAGAAATTCTTATTGGATGCACATCAGAAGAATTCATTTTAGAGGAAAATAAAGAGATAGCTTCTAATTTATTTAAGTAATAAATTAGGAACGTAAAGAATTTTATATATATGAAATTAATATTTATTCTCATTGAAATAGAAAAAAAAATCAAAGTTTATATTTTGAACAGTTTGTGTTGAACATCATAAGTACATTTGACTTCTTTGTATAGTTAAATGAGATGATAAAAAATTAACAAGCCCAGGAAAGATAATAGCATAAAAATACAAAATTAGCCTGATGTCACAATTGATGTAGATGATGAAGATAATACTCTAGAATTGCCCGAGAAATGATAAATGATAAACCTGAAGAAGGATTGATCTTAATTCAATAAAAAATAAAATAGAAGAAATAAAAAATAATATTTTCTGAATATTTTATAGAATAGTTTAATTATTTTGAGTGAAATTAGGTGTGACGCCCCTGAGTTCACACAAGGCTGCAGTCTGAGGTGACACCAGAAATGTCAAACCTGCCATGCACCACACCGTGTAATAACATGTTTCACCATCACAATTACTATCTCTCCAGTGGAATCAACAACAGGTGTAGTACAAAGCAAGTAGAGGTTTTATAACAAATGCTTGATGAAATGATAGGACTTAAATTTATACATTTCATCAATCAAATAAGCTGAAATACATAGTTCAAGTCTGAAATGAATAATAAAGATCTGGAGACCTCAACATGTCTCAAAGTACATAATGACTGACAAAAGGAAATAAGGCATACAGCCTTTACAACTTCTAGAATAAAACTCTCAAATGTCTACACAAAAGTCTACAGTGGAGCTCGAAAGAAAAATATAACTAAATAGACAGCTGAAGCTAAAGTACATCGCCATCAACCTACGACTCTCCGGGCTCCTGGCTCGTTACCTGAAAGGGAGAGGGACAACGAGCGTCAAAGCGCTAGCGAGCAACATCACAACCAACCCCAAAGGAAAGGGCTTGTTGTATACAGAACATACAGTTAATACATAATAATATAAATCATTTATCCTAACAACAATGGGTTTTGGTACTTAGGAAATTACAACACGAGCATAGGTACGTCGAGCGAAATAATCCAAACAAGGAAACCCTAATGTATATACCTTGTATCTCAAATTGTAAATCCCTAAATACCAAACCCAGAATCTAATACTGGGAACAAATAAATTAAAAAGAAAACAAAACACATCTCTACTTCCAAACATGGTATCATGTCAAACTCACATGAGTGTCATGTCAGAAAACGATTAAGTGTCCAAAGCATAGACTATATAGATTAAATGTCCAACACATAGACTGCATGAAGTAAACGTCCAACTCACGGACTGAAAGTAACGAGTGTCCAACGTATAGACCGGATGTGACCGTTGTCCAACGCATGGACCGGATGTGACCGTTGTCCAATGCTTGGACCGGATGTGACCGGCGTCCAACGCATGGACCGGATGGTAATGCATATCCAACACGAGGATTTAACTAGCAATGCATGTCCAACACGAGGACTAAGAAAAGTGAATGTCCAACACGAGCACTAATCAGTAATGCATGTCCAACACGAGGACTAGGTAAAATGAATGCCCAACACGAGGACTAAGTAAAGTGAATATATAAACACTACAATTTAATACCCGATAAACAAGACAACTTCTCATATTCAAGAACGATAAACAATACCCTCGAATATATGAACACTGTATATATGTATGTACACAGCAGGTAACTAAACAGAAACAAACGAAACCGGAAATACTGCGATGAGTCGACTCATGGTCAGTTATGAGTCAACTCATGTTTCATGGGTCGACTCATAATATGACGAGTCGACTCAGCAGACACTACTGGCAACAGGAAGAGACTTCGTGAGTCGACTCATGACAGTCATGGGTCGACTCAACCTGATGAGTCGACTCATGATGAGTCATGAGTCGACTCACGGGCTGAAGATTGGGTATTTCGAAACTGCAACTCTTCACCTCGATCCATACTTACTTTGCAATGATTTACACCTCCATAACTATCAATTCTAAACTATGAGACAGTGAAAAAAATTCATATCTAGCATGAGAAACGAATACTTGCATGTTAAATCTAACATTTAAACCCTAATCATGAAAGAGAGCATTTAATCAAAATAAAACTCACATTTTCCTTTATTTAAATAAATTCCCAGATCTGGGTTTTCATCAAAAACTTGTTGGTGGGAAATTAAAAATCTGAAACACATGATCTTTAGCATTTACATAAATAAGAACATCATCTTATACTTGAAAATATGTCTTAGGCTCAATAAAACTCATGAAAAACATTTATAAACTCATAAAAACATGGGAGAGAGATTGGGCGAGATGTTACTCGCCTCAGATGTGATGAAGGATGATCCCCTTCTCTACAATCCACAAGAAGCTGCTGAAAATCCTTTGAAACGCCCTAGAATCACCAAGAACAAACCTAGGGTTTGAGAGAGGAGAGAGAGGGCTAGGGTTTCTGGGGAGAACTGATGAAAAAAGGTGTTTTTGGGTAGATGGGAATATATACGAGTTGATAAAACCCGACCCGAAACCCAACAAACCCGACCCAAAAAATCAGAAAAACCCCGATGAGTCGACTCATGACAGTCATGGGTCGACTCATGACTCATGGGTCGACTCATAATATGACGGGTCGACTCAGCAGAGACTTATGACAAAGGGAGATGATACCATGAGTCGACTCATGACAGTCATGGGTCGACTCATGAACTGAAAACTGAGTTCTTCGGCTCTGATGCTTATGATTTGCAAACTTACAAACTCAACCTCATAACTAATGTATATACACATTCTCATATGCTCAAAAATGCTAGATTTCATGCACAACCATGCCATGAAAATATTTTTCACATATTGAATATTGTGTTTTCACTAATATTCACATATATGGATTATCAAAATCAACGGGGTCTTACATTAGGAATCTTTAGAATGGAGTTTTATGAATTTTTTTAGTACTTTTATATTCTTATGTGGATGTTTTTATCATATAAAAGTATACTAGAGTTAGCATTAATTCTTAATTTATATTTTTTTATGAAGTCTATCAATGATTAGGAATAAACTTCATATTCTCTTTTGCATCGTTTTAACATATTTTAAATCAATTATTTTGCCATAGTGGTTTTAAATATTCACCTTCCTTGTATAACATTATTTTAATATTTTTTACTTTGCAATGCTATACTTTCTCAAATAAAGCTTAGTTTCATATCGGTCAAAAATAATATGAAAATTTAAATTATTTTTAAATTATATTTGTTTTTTGTCAATTCAAATATCAACATGAAAATTTAAATTGGGTGTATCCTATTTAAACAAACATAAAAAAATAATTGGGATGTAAGAGTTTAAAGAAAAAAATGAGCACAAGCTGTCAAAAATACTTAATCGTGGTATTAAATCACGTGCATTGCACGTGTGTAAAAACTAGTCTATCTACCCTTTAAAAGAGGGAGTTCCAAAAAAACTTTACCCTTCCCAAAATAGCCTTTCACCAAATTTAATTACCAATGGAGTGTTGGGTACTGATGTGTTTTTCGATTTCCGTTTTTTTCTCATTTATTTTCCCCCAAACCAGCGCCATCCCCTTTTCTCCCCCTCAACCCCTCGTCGTCGCCTCTCCGATTCGCCGACTCGTCTCATGAACTGATCTCTCCATCGCCATGGAAGAGATCTACAATCTCTTAGACCTCTTCAAGGATCGCAGTCCCCCTCGCGATTTTGCTCATCGCTTCTTTCTATTCTTGAATATGAGGGTATGGAAGCAAATTCTTGAATAAATAATGAAGTTCTGACATCTCTCTCGCTTCTTTCTATTCTGAAAAGGTCCACGAAAGAGTGATGTCTGGGATACGCGTCCCAGGAGCAAAGATCAAGAGAGAAACAGAGAGTGTGGATCCCTTCAACGAGAGGAGGAGGAGCTTGTATTGAGATCAGTAACGAGACAAAAGATGGTGATTTGAGCCAAAGATCTTATCGTTCCTTCTGCATGAGCCTTGAAAGTGCAAAGATGGAGAAAAATTCTGGACACTTTTCCGATAAGGTAACCCCTTTTTGCTTCTGTTTGATTCCATATTCCTAGAAGTTTTAAAGGAATGAGAAGCGGGGTTCTTTTTGTTCTACACCCCCTTTCTTTGGGTGGTGATGCCTTTTCATTTT
>BQKN01014642.1:0-14570 GCA_022839385.1 Asparagus kiusianus | reverse complement strand
TAGAGCCCGTAAAGACGCCACAGGTGACCCCGTCCTAAGTGGGGGTCAAATCCCAGTTCATCGCCCTGGGGACCGCGAGGGACCGTAGCTCGACAATCGAAAACCCTCCGGCATGCTAGGAAGGTAATAGTGAGTCCCCTCTACCGTGCAGAACCACCTGCTCTCTTTTGAGCAGCAGAACGGAAGGATCAGTCATTGCATCGCCGAACAAAAATTGAGGCTTTGGCAGCTCCGTCCTAGCATCATCTGTCAGCACCGCATCGGTCGTCAACTCGCATAATGTCAAGTGATGCCCGTCCGTGACCCTCTTTATCAGGCCATGTGGCTTATCGGTGGTGAACACGGGTACCGGAGCCAAAGAAGGAAATCGAAGAGGTACCGTATAGCCCGTACCCCCGGCGTGGCCAACGGCCACACCCTCCGGAAAAGCCTCATCAGAAAAAGTCGCTGCAAGAAGGAACAAAAAGTCAATCAAGACAAAATCCGCTGTAAGGACAAAGTCGCCCATCAAACAGGGACGGGCGAATTTGCTTGTCGAAAGGGGAAACCCATTTCGAACAAGGTCTATCCGTACAGACAACACTCCCCTCTACTAGGAAAGGGCCGAACTCGCCTATCAAAAAGCGAGTTCGCCCCCTTCCCACTAAAGGTTGAGTTCGCCCGCGGAGACAGAAATCACCCTCTAAAGGCCTCGCCTATCAAAAAGCGAGTTCGCCCCCTTCCTGCTAAAGGTTGAGTACGCCCGCGGAGACAGAAATCACCCTCTAAAGGCAAATCGGGCTAACTTTACCCCAAATCGGGGAAGCTACCAAAGGACGGCGGAATTCCAGGATAATGAGCGACACTCATCCCCCCAACCCGACGCCTATACCCTACACGGGGTCGTCCAACGAACCCATCGACTTACCCGAGCGCGACTCCGGTGCACTGGCGGGCACGTCGGTGGAGAGACGATCGGAATAGCGTCCGGGGCCTGCTCCCCTCACTTTACACCTCTTAGATCTTGGAGCCATTGCAAGGATGAAGCGGGAACTCTTTCCTTAGAAGTTTTTTTTTAAGATTCGAAAGCACGGTAACTCCCAAAGGAGGAAAACGGCTGGTTTAAAAGGGCAGAGTCGTCCACGTGGCCACGATTGCCCACGAAAGGCGAAACCCTGACGGACAAGAGACATGGCCACGACCAAATTCGATGGCCCAGATCACCCCTAGTATATCGAAAGGATCAAGATTGGCGGCTACATCTGATGGTTGGATTCGAAAACCACGGCCACGATCCAAACGAGGCGTACGAAGTTGACGTCAAACTGTCGAATCACGATAAAAAAAAGACAGGACGGAACTCCGCCGCCTTAGCTGGAAAAGCGCCAAGCCCGACAGGTGAACACGCGGTTTGCTCTCACTGGGCTTACTTTCGCCCAAATAAGGGGTCTCATCAGCGAAAGCGCTGATAAAATCCGTAGGTCGGGCGAAATTTTGCCATCGAAGCATAATTTCGCCTGCATGGTTCATCCACCTTTGGGAAACAAGCGACTTGCCCAAAATCTCTAAACCGACAAGGTGACCTTATTTAGACCCGCGCCCCAAGCGCCTAGGGGTCAGAGTGGAAATCTTAGCGTTAAGCCTAAGAGAAACTACTCAACAACTTATCATACTGAGG
Source organism: Asparagus kiusianus (assembly GCA_022839385.1). Taxonomy (NCBI): domain Eukaryota; kingdom Viridiplantae; phylum Streptophyta; class Magnoliopsida; order Asparagales; family Asparagaceae; genus Asparagus; species Asparagus kiusianus. The sequence goes on along the minus strand of BQKN01014642.1, from coordinate 12,913 downwards.
GGAATAGTTTGGCTAGCCCGATTCAAACGGTAATCGGTAAAGGCAGATCAAACCCGTTGATAGCTGAGGGTTTGCTAAAAATCCTAAAGGCGGTTAGTCCGCCCAGAACTTCTATTCAAAGTATTCCAGACCACACGTAAGCCGATTTCGGTCTGAAAACTTTGAAGGGGGGTCTTGTAGACGGTAAAAATTACCGCGGCGGACTAACGAGCAAATTCGCCCACAAGTCAAGACCATCCACTTAGATGAAGAATGGAGTGTAGCCACGAAACGGACCCGATGGCGCACGAGTCCCACATTGGCCCTCACACGCCAAATCACATGGGCTCACCAGTAGGGTGAATCCGCCTTCATGAGCCAAATCCGCTTGTAGGGGTCCAAATCCGCCCTCATATGCCAAATCCGCTTGCAGAGGTCCAAGTCCACCTACGTGAGTCGAAAGCCGGGTTTCCAGGGACAAGCCTCCCCTACTTCCCATGATGCGAGGGGAGAGAGCACAGTGCTCCAGACTCATCAGACGGTCGTCCGCAATTCAAGCGAACAAGACAGGCGTCGGACCGACCAACATACTCATAAATGCGGGTCACCTCACCCATCAGAATCGAGAGCCGAAGCCGTCGGCATGCAGCAAGCTGCCCAAACTCACTCGGGTACGAAACATCCATTCTCCCACTCCTATTGAGGCATGGGGAGAGGGCACAGTGTCCCAGGACCGTCAAGCGGTCGCCCGGTGGCTCAGGATGTAAGTGAGCGGACAGGCATTAGAGCAGCCTGCACCATCATAAATGCGGCTTACCTCACTCGTCCAAACCGAGAGCAAGAGCCGCCGGCGCTCGATGAGCTGGCCAGATCCACTCAAGTATCTGGCAGCCGCTGTCACGGATACGAAGAGGGGCTTTCCTACTCCTACGCGATGTGATGTAACATGCGGTTCCTCGAATGACCGTTTGTGGTACAGAGGGGCAGTAGGATGTCTTTGAACAGTGTATGGTCACATCCCATTTAAGAGCTTCTTTCAGCAACCTGAAGAGGCATCGGCCAATAGATCAATAGATCGATTCAACAACTGGTAGATTGGTCAAAGGAGGAGGATCGACGACGAGCTCTTTGCATACTCTTGCACCGCAGCACCGTCCCCTAGTTCCGAGCCCCGATCGCCGACGAACTAGAAGATTCGAACTCTATCAACCTGAGCTTCTACTGAGTACTGAAGCTCTCTCCAGCAACCTCGATCAAACCGTCCAAGGGAAGCAGACTCGGCACGAGCACCGAGTGAAGCGTCCTACTACTACCAAAAAGTCCCCACACTAAACAAAGAGGGCATTCCCTCTGCTTCTGCTGTAAACATTTGATCATTAGTTTGTAATAAGCCTTCTTATCAAAACAAACGAAGTTCCCTGTTTTCGGGAAATCAAATTTACACCCTACAAGGGGAAGGGCTACTAGATGGAGTGGAGACTCTATCTATTAAGTATAGTCTATCTAAATCATTTTCTCTGTATCTAAGTGGAATTAACATTTAGAAACCTACAATACGAGACGTAGTACGTCGAGCGAAATAATCCAAATAAGAAAATCCTCATGTATATACCATTGTCTCAAATTATAGATATCTAAACATAGATACCGAACTGAGAATAAACAAGCTATATGAAATCAACAATTAGAAATCCACGACACGAAATTGGTACGTCGAGCGAAATAATCCAAATATGGAAATCCTCATGTATATACCATATATCTAAAATTCTGAATCGCTAATCATTGATCCCAACAAAGATATAAATAAAGTAATAAAGGAAATAAAGAAATCATTACATCGTATTTATATTATCCTCCACTATCATTGTGGAGATAGAATAAATACTTTTAAGAGCAAAGTATCCCTGTCATATATCTCAATGATGGATCACATCCATAACTGGCATCCACCAAAGACTCAGGCTATCAATTAGTTATCTTAGTACAACTCTTTGTAAGATTTTGAAACTTAGCATTATCATCACGATCTCAGTGTATAACATGAGTATGGGATGACCTACCATATAGTTATCCAAAAAAACTGCTCACAAGCCTCATCGCACCCTCATGCGGACGAACTGCTAGACAAAGCATCCAAACCCGACTTAATGGTCTGTACGAATGGAATATGTACGCACTACCGCACGTAGTACTAAATTAAGCTCATCTACGATATTCATTTCATGTATAAACTATATAAATCTGGTATATCGACGCACTATCCCATATAGTGCTGAGTTGTACTCATCAACAATATCCAACGAGTGTATGAACAATAAACAACCCAACACTTGACATAATACCCTCTGGGATACTCATGTCTGTACAAACGACATCGTACTTGTGTATTTGTGAATTTACATGTAATGGAGTGCGGTTCGAACCGTTGAACACATCTCAAACAAATACAAAACACAAACTCAGAAAACAGTCTTAGTAGTCGACTACTACGCTTAGTAGTCGACTACTCTGAGCTAGCCTATCTAGAATCTGGAAAATTAGACTAAGTGTGAGTAGTCGACTAATATGAACATTATTCGACTACTATGCTATGAAAATCAATTATGTGAGTTGCACTTGGAAAGGAGTAGTCGACTACACATATTATTAGTCGACTACTCTGTGTTAAACAAATTTATGTTTCTCAGGTTTTGATGTTTTTATGATTATTTATTAAACAAAACTCATTCAAATCATATGGAACATAGGAAAAATGTCTTAGTCTTCTGAAATTTACTATCAGAAATTAGTTCACATGATTTAAGTCTTTGATTAAACACTAATTAGGGTTTAACATTATAATTATTTAAATTCTCACATAAAAGCATGAATTATCATATGATTAACTTGGACAAGGTTATAACTAACATTGAACAAAGATAAGCTTGTTTAAAACACATTCATGTCATTGTGTTCTCACAACCTAAGGTTTAAGCATGAGTAATTTACCAGAAAACTCGATTAATTAATAAACTAGGGTTTGCACATAGGTTACACTTAATTAATAAATTAAAAATGAAATTAACATTTATCCTAATGTTCATGATCATGTTTCTAATGTAAATAGTAAGAAAACCATATAGATCTAAGATTTGTTTACAGTTTAATATCAAAAATCTAATCTTTTTCGCATTAGATTAAGTTCTAAGCATCATATCAGTCATATTACTTCATAAAAACATTTTTATAAACTATAGGTAAGGTTTGGATGCAGATGATCTTGCTTTAATCTTGTGTGCAAGCCTATAAAATAAACAGCAAGCAATCCAAAAGTACAAACAACTCGTTCTCCCTTGCCTCATGTTAATGATCTCGCCCTCGTGTCTTTATTTTGCTTCACAAAGCTCACAAAACTCATAAGAAATTAATCTAGGGTTTTGAGGGGAGAGGGTGGCTACTAGAGTTTAGAGATATGATAAAAAAGAGAAGAATTTTTGTGAAAAATAAAGGTATTTATAGAGGCAAACCCGAAATAAATCTGTTTGACCCGAACCAGGAAACATATTCTGACTGGGAAAATAACCTTTGGTATTACAGCTGTAACTTTCTCGTCCGACCTCAGAATAGGTGATTTAAGATTTGTTGGAAATATACTGAAGATACCTACACCTTTTATTTTTAAGTTTTTCCAGATTCAAACTTTATTGGTGCATAAAACATGTATACTCTTAACTGGTCGTTTTTCTAAATTTTAGGCTCGTGTATATAGTGCATGTTTTCGTGCATATTTCTCATCTAAATTCACATATATACATTTGATTGATAAATCAAATCAATCACTAGCATACTCAAACATCAAAATATGTCATTTATAACTATATAACATATTTATTACCATTTATTATAATTTTTTCAAACTCTTTTTGGGGTTTTACACTAGCGCTCTGATGCTCATTGTTTTTCATCTTTTTCAGGCAGCGAGTCAGGGATTCGGAGAGCCACAGGTTGATGGAGACTCAGTATAGTTTTTCGTCATTTATAGGTAGCTAGTTAGTTCTCCACAGTAGACTATTTATAATTTTAAATATTTTAGGGATGTATTCATTTTGGAGACTGAGTGCCTATGTGCTGTTCAGTTGACTCTTATGTGTTATAGACTCATTATTCTTATTTTAGTTTATCAGATATATTTTATTTACTTTTGTTGGGACATAATTATAGTTACTATTGAATATCTCTTCTTTACATTATGTTCCTTGTAATCTCATCTTTGTTATATCTGCTCATACCCACACTTCTTTGCATTTGCCATCTGCTAGAGTGATATCAATGGTGATAGTGAAACATATTTATGTACAGTGTTAGGTGCATGGCAGGTTTGACATCTTTGGGTTCACCTTCGACTTCAGCCATGTGTGAAACAAGGGGCATCACAATTTTCTATTCAAAAAATGGGTATACTTAGTACCAAGTGTTTCCGGTGAAAGTTGCTGTTTTCATTGATTGAAATCTGTTACAAACAAAATGAAAACAAATGATTACAACTATCTCGAAAATAAACACGAGAGCCCGGTTTGGTGCGGTCTCGCTTGCGTGGGTTGTTGGCCTGTGACGGGGACGTCAATATCCGTGGACCGCCGACTCTTCAAGATCCTTGCCGGTAAAATTCGGCAGAGTTTCGTCTATCCGCGTAGGATATAGAAACAGAACCTCGTCGATCCGCGCAAGATCTAGAGGTTATAAGCGTATATCTCGGCTAAAACGAGATAATAGCTCTTCTTAGTGTCACCGCTAAGGAGCAACACTAAGGGAAAGGGGTGAATGACGGTGCAGACTCCTCGATCCGGCAGGGCTTCGCCGCTCTCTTGAAAACTCTGACTCCTCGCTCCGGCAGGGCTTCGCCGCTTCACACAAGAGGAATCCTTGGCTAAGATAATTCAGCCTTGGATTCGGAGCCAAGAGAATGGAGGCTAAGGGCCTCTATTTATAGGCAAATGAGAGAAAGGGGGGAAAAACCACCTTGGAGACACCCCATGTGGGGTGTCTTGAGCCAACCAAGACAAGTTTGGGTGTCCCCGGTTCAGCCCGGGGCCGTGCCGTTGTCCCGCTGTTGACTCGCCGTTGACTTTTCGTCCGAACTCGGATTTGGGTGATTTCGGATGCGTTGGAATCGTGACGGCGAGCTCTGTAGGCCCCGATGGTTGGATTATCTGTGGGGTGATCGAGGCGCAGCGGGTGTTGGTCTGATTGCAGTGATAGCGGGGTTTTTGGTCAACCCGTATCCTTGCGATTCTGACATTCTGTCGGCTCACGTAATCCGTCAGTTTGCTTCAGTCGCTCACCGGCGTCATTTGAGCTCTTGTGAACCTGGTAGTGACGTTCGATCGCCGCTCGTTGACACCGAGCTATGTTCGGGGACCTATCGGCAATTTTCGACGCCTACACCAAGCACACAAAATTTTGCTTGGTAGTGAGCTGACATAATCCCTTTCACTCAATTAAATGGTTATATATCCCCATGCACTCCTCAACCCATGTGAATGTGGTCCCCTATTTGAATGAATGGAGGAGATTGTGCCACCTCACTACCAAGCATACCTATATATATATGAGCCGGAGAAGGTTCAATTTTAGGTCAAGTGGATTTTAGACCTCCCTTCAATCCTAATGGAACAATACGCGCTAATGAGGAGGGAAATCAAGATTGGCTCAAGGTTATTTCTCGTAGAAGATGACATCAAAATATTTTTCCAAGATCTACTGATTCAAATAATGGAAAACTTCGAAGAAAGATCAATATGAACCGAAAAAGGATGTTGGTAGGCTTCAACAATCAGTATCAAAAGGATTAGATTATCAATCTTCGCATCAACAGACGGGAAACTAGAAATTCAAAGCTGTTGGTTCCACATCATGGAAGGATGTTTGTACAACGAGTCGAGAGGTAAATCAGAATTGTTCCTTAAAATATTTCCCTCCCTCTATTGATAGCAAAGGTCTTCTATATGCTTCTATTCTAAGATCTGAGATTCTTCTTAATGTTGACAAATGGAATAACACTTTAATTGGTTATGTTCTTGGTGATAAACCTTTCTATTCTCATTTAAAAGGTTATGTTGGTTGTCTATGGAAACCAACATGTTCTCTTGAGATATATTCTAGAGAGAATGGCTTCTTCTTCTTTAAATTTGGCCGCAAGGAAGAGTTAAACAGGGTTTTGAATGGTGGGCCTTGGTTGTTTGATGGAAGGTTAATTATTTTAAAAAAATGGTCTGAGAACATTGGATTAGAACGAGAGCTCCTTACTTCTGTTCCAGTTTGGATTAGACTACCATCTCTACATCTCAAGCTATGGTCTAATAATATTATTGGTCGTATTGCTAGCCTTGTGGGTAATCCTCTTTATATAGATCAAGCAACAGCATCAGGTGAAAGATTAGCCTATGCTAGATGTTTTGTGGAAATCTCCTCTAAAGATAAGCTTCCAAATTCAGTAAGGATGGATTTAGGTAATGGAGAATGGTTAGAAACTACCGTGGAGTATGAACGGGTTCCACCTAAATGTAGCAAATGTCAAAATTTTGGATATGTTGAGTATCAGTGTCCAGTTGTTATAGTTGAGAAATGGGTTCCTAAAGCAACATCTAATGAAGCTGATAACAACAAAGATACTGGGAATGGAGAACCAATGCTTCTTGCCAATTCAATCAACACTGATTTTTCAGGTGAAAATTTAATTAAATATAATGTTGGTCAAATAAATGAGGATGTTGTTATTAATGAGGGACAGATAAATGCTGATGCTGCTAATGCTGAGGGAATAATACATGATGCTGATACTATTAATGATGTTCATTCGGATTCTGAGGATTTCTTGGATCATGAGTTGGTGAATCATAGTGTTGCAGTACAAGCTAAAAATAACAGTTTAAATACTCAGGAGCAAACTATGAAAGATAAGTCAGCTTACACACATAAAACAGATACCACAGATACAGAATCTCTATTACTGCAGTCTAAGCCTATGAAGAATGTTGCTGCAAACTTATACATTAATGAATCTATCAGTGAATCTCACCAATCTGTCACAACAGGTTTTGTAGCAGACATCTCAGGCACCTCTGACCATCCAGTTTCTATTGTTCCTATTACTGTGAGTAATCAATCAGATCAGGCCAAACATAATACAGATTTTATTGATTCTTTGCAATCTGGTAGGGGAAAGGTAAATGAGATAGATGTAGATTTTCCTATTGCTATTGATAATCCTAACTGGTTAACTGAAAAAGGTCAGCTGATTATGAAGAAGAAAATACAGGTCAAAATGAATAAAGAATCTTCTTTAGGCCCAAAGAGGGTTACCAGGGCTTCCTCAGCTAATATCTTATGACCATGTTAATTTGGAATGTTAGAGGCATGAATAAATTGGGTAGAAGAGGGGATATTAAAAAACACATCCAATCTTTGAAGCCCAGTGTTGTTGGATTATTAGAGACAAAAGTTAAATCAAATAAAGCATACAGAATTACTAAATGTATACCTGCTCATTAGTCATATTGCAACAATTATATTGCTTCTAGTAGAGGAAGAATATGGGTGGTATGGGATTCAGATGTTTGGAATGGTGCAGTATTATCTGTTACTTTGCAAGAAATAACAATTAGGCTTCAAAACAATAGAGGTTTCACTTTAATTTTGAGTGTTATTTATGTTGAAAATTCAGAATCAACTACTTCATCATTACGGGCTGATATTAGAGATATCTATAGTCAATTTAACTCAATGCCATGGTTGCTTGTCGGGGATTTCAATGTTTGTAGATTCACCTCAGAAAAAATTAGGGGTAAGCATCTGACTGTCAAGAAACTTCAAGAGTTTAATGATTGTATATAATTATGTGGTCTTTCTGATATCAAAAGTACCGGTTCAATATGGACATGGCATAATAAACAACAAGGTAGATGTAGAATCTATGGAAAGTTGGATAGGGCCCTGGGAAATGCAAAATTGTTTGATCATTTTCCTAAAGCTTTTATAGAATATAAAAGTACCTCATCAAGTGACCACACTCCAGCTCTTCTCCATCTTACGCCCAGTATACATTCAGGGCCAAAGCCTTTCAGGTTTTTTAACTTTTGGATGCAGTGTCATGGTTATACGGAAGTATTCAGATATGTTTGGAACAAACATTTTACAGGTTCCCCTATGTTCATATTGGTTTCTAAGCTAAAAGAACTAAAATTGGCCCTGAAACTCTGGTCTAAAAATTCAGCTATATCCCCTAAGGCTAATATTAGGAAATTATCAAAGCAGTTGGAAATCATTCAAAAAGAGTTAAATCAGGACATGGAAAATTAAGAGTTATAGGATACAGAGTCAGCATTATGTGTTGAGCTAGATGTTTGGCTAGGTAGAGAAGAGGAGGAGATGAGGCAGAAGAGTAGACAACTATGGCTTCAGCAAGGAGATAAAAACACTCTTTTCTTTTATAATGCTATCAAACATAGGAATTCTACAAATAGTGTCAGACAACTTATTAGCCAAGACGGATCACATATCTCTTCTATTGATCATATTAAACTCATTGCACCCAGTTTCTATGAAGGTCTTTTCAATCAAACATCATATTGGAATGTTTTTCCTAAATTGACAGTGAAGAGGATTCTTACTGATGCAGCTAAACAATGGTTAATTAAGGAAGTTAACTACAAGGAGATTAAGGATGCTCTTTTCCAAATGAATGCAGATAAGGCACTAGGACTGGATGGCTTCAATGCATATTTTTATCAACAAAATTGGGACATGATCAGGGGTGACGTTGTTTTGCAGTAAAATCTTTTTTCTCATCAGGTACAATTCTTAAACAGATTAATCATACATTTCTCACTCTTGTGCCGAAATCAAAAGAAGCTACTTCCATTCATAATTATAGACCAATTTCTTGTTGCAATATCATTTACAAGATTATTACTAAGATTCTGGCCAATAGATTAAAGTTGGTGGTGGGTGAATTGATTTCTAAGAATCAACATGCTTTCCTTTAAGGGAGACATATAGGTGAGTGTTCATTACTGGCTCATGAGTTGCTTAGAGATTTCAATAAGAATCATGGGAAGAGAGCTTATTTGAAAATTGACTTACACAAGGCATTTGATAGCATCAATAGGGAGTTTGTATATTATGTTATGCACTGTATGGGTTTCCTAGTTAAATTGATCAAATGGATCAGGGAGTGTCTTTCAACACCATCCTTCTCAGTCCTATTGAATGGCTCCTCCTCAGGTTTTTTTCAAAGTAATAGGGGTATAAGACAGGGGGATCCTCTATCTCCATATATCTTTGTGTTGGTCATGGAATATTAGTCTATTGGTATGGAACTAGCTACTATTTCAGGGAAAATCTAGAATTTTAAAAAGCACCAGGATCTACAAGTCTCTCATATCTTATTTGTTGATGATATGTTGGTTTTTTGTAGAGCAAATAAGAAGTCTTTTGAAGGTATCAACACTTTGTTGGACTCTATGGCATTGAATACTGGACTGAGTATTAATAGAAATAAAAGCAAGATATTTTTCAGCAAAGGTTGCAAGTATAAAGGTGTTTTAAGCTCTATTGTGGGAATTTCAAGAGGGAATCTTCCTATGAAATACTTGGGACTACCTTTATCAGTCAACTACCCAAAAGCTAAGGATTTTCTTCCTCTAATTGACAAAGTTAGAAATAAGATTAAGGGTTGGATGATACATTCCTTATCATTCGTAGGGTGACTGGAACTCATTAAATCTGTCTTATTTAGTACCTCAGCCTATTGGTATTTTGTTTATAACTTCCCTCAATCTATTGTGCAAAGTTTGGAATCCACTTTTGCAAATTTTCTTTGGATAGGGAATCTTCATGCTATCAACTTGAAGGAAGTTTGTCGGCCAAAAAAGGAAGGGGGCTTTGGTCTGAGGAAATTGGATGATCTTTGTCAAGCAGCTGCTCTAAAATTTATATGGAGACTCCTAACTACTAATACTCTTTGGACAAATTGGATGAATGTCAGATATGTCAAGGGAGGTAATTTTTGGGAATCTACATCTAATTTATTAGATTCTGGAACTTGTAAGCAATTATCTAGTTTCAAAGAGAAAGCTCTGAGCTGCATTAGAAAAACTATTGGAAATGGTGAGACAACTTCCCTTTGGTTTGATCCATGGATACAGGAAGGAAGAATTATTGAACTTCTACATCATCTCACTCCACAACTCACAGGCACTAGTACTTGGACAATCTCGCGCATCATTCGAAACTGTCAATGGAATGTTATGCCGCCATGCCTTATTCCTCTGATGCCTTCTATTACTAATATTTCAATTAAAGGTCAGGAGGATCAATGGAAATGGTTGTCTACTGGAAATGGGGTTTTCTCTTTTTCTTTAGCTTGGAATCAAGTATGGACCTCCTATAATATATTTGATCTTTACAATGTGGTATGGTTTCCTTCCTCAAATCCTAGGATGTCTTGTTGCTTGCTTAAAAGTTTATATAACAGGCTGGCTACAAGAGACAGACTATTCAAATTTGGGATATGTTCAACTAAAGTTTGTGCACTCTGTAATGCTGCGAAGGAGTCTAGGGATCATTTATTTTTCCAATGCCATTTTTCAGCATTTATTTGGAAGCTTTGTAAACTAAAACTGCAGCTGAATGCTACTGATGCTAAGGACATGAAAACAAAAGCTCTGGAAATCCAACAAAAGTTCAAGTTGAAAGATAATACTTATATATTAGCTAGATTAGCTTTGAATGCAACTGTTTGGCATGTTAGGCAGGAAAGGAATAGAAGGATCTTCCATGATCAAAAGATGCACAAGATAATGGTGTTTAGGAGAATATATGAAGACATCAAAATTTTGCTTAGAACATGCAACTGGAAGGTTGGAAATTCTGATATTCTAACAAATTGGAGTTATGATAAACTGTGAAGATAGTGTGTCTTTCGAGAGATTAGTGTTATTGTTCTGTAATTGACGGTACTATTTTAATTTATTGGCTTTGGGTCAATCTGGAATCTTACTAGGTTACCTATAGTTGAGGGTGACGGCCAGGGTCCTCTCCCCTCTCTATAGTTTTTCATAGTTTAGATCCCCAGTGTTGCCTAGCCAAGGTTGTAACTTATGTACTAGTGTTTTGGTATTAATGGAAATATACTTATCTTTCTATATATATATATATATATATATATATATATATATATATATATATATACAGAACATTTCAGGTACGCATAATGCGTACGCATTCACGCCTTGCTTGGTTTTATCGCAAAATTCCCGTGATGATTAAATGAGTCTCGTCGTCATGCCGACATGGACTTTTTTGCAAAAAAACCTGCATTCATTGCCCAAGTCTCGTGATCAAGTACGCATGGACTTTTTTGCAAAAATCACACAATGATCACGAGACTCTCTCTCCCTCAAATTAATTCTCGTGATCATCATTCTCTGGAGACTCTATGCAGTTGGCCATCGTTGATGGGCTTGGTGGGCTTCGGCATAACGGTGGGTTGCACCGCTCTTTCCCTCACGATCTTCGGGATCCTAGTGACCAAACGAGTCAAGAATAGCCGGAAATGGTCGAGGATCCTCAAGGTTCTCGCGGAGTTCGAGGAGGGATGCTCGATGTCGATGTCGAGGCTGAGGCAGGTGGTGGGCGCGATGACCATCGAGATGCACGCAGGCCTCGCCTCCGACGGCGGAAGAAAGCTCGGCATACTTCTCACTTTCGTCGATAAGCTCCCCAGTAGGTAAATCTCTCTCCGCTGACGCCGTCCTACTCTCTCCGCCGACACCGATCAACTATCGCCGCCGCCGACGACCAACTCTCTCTCCTCCGCCTCCGACCAACTCTCTCTCCGCTGCCGAACAACTTGACTTCAAATGCGTACCAACTTTGTTTAATTTTGAGAATTGATTATGATTCTAACAGAGCTTGTACTGATTCATGAGGAAGAATTCATATAAGAAAATAATTTGTTCTAGTTCTTGATTTTATCAAATTATGATTCTTATTGGAAATTATTATTGACCTTGGATTGCAAATACAGGAAGCAGTAGAGGTTCTGCTAGCCCAACTGACCAAACTCCGAGCCGAAGCAAAAGAGATGACGATCAAAAGAAAACAAGAGAAGGCTACAAATATGGCTGCAATTAAGGAGCATTTGGGATAGAGAATGGACAGTCGGTGGACCTTAATGTGGTGCTTGATAAGCTTATGAACGATGGAGAATGGGAGATGATCCAGCCTTAAACGATTTGGTTTGGTCGGTGATTGTTTGTTTGTGCCTTGGCTTTGCGATTTGTGTATATACTCTCTTCAAATCTTTGTTGTTTGTTGCTTATTTGTGTAAGCTTATGAAAGATGGCCAACTACCCTTTTTTCATATGTGAAGGCATTGAAAAATTATCTTGTGCAGGCATTGAAAAATTGAAACTGTTTATTTCTCAAGTAATTATTTATGATGCTTTTGCATATATGATTGGTACAAGTTGGAGACGATCTACTATCAATATATGTGTTTGGATTTGGTTAATTCAGATATTGCAGATATGAATTCATGGATCCTAGTAGCAATTTTATAAAATAGAATGACTATAGCATATCATGCGTTTTCTTTACAAAATTTTCTAGTCGAACAATCCAAATTATGGTAGCAAGTTTATCATCCGAACTTCATCAAGACAGTTATCAGTTCCAAAATTCTAATTGATAACTCGTTTTGATCTGAAATTGGAAATTACACAATACAAAGTAGACATAAAAGTAGACATACAGGTGCAAAAATTGCAGATTATATTGATATAGAATGGGGGCATATCCCAAACAAATGCTATATACAACTGATCAACGCATAGAACACCAGATATCGGGCAATGAGGAAAAAAACAAATGCCTCTCTCCACAACACTCT
>BQKN01014640.1:0-10044 GCA_022839385.1 Asparagus kiusianus | reverse complement strand
GTTGTAATGAATGCAGCAATGAATACAGCAACTTTCGACGCAAACACCTGATACAGGAGAACTCTTGGAAAACCCCACTCGATATCGTGAAATTGTTGGTGCTTTGGTGTATCTCACTATTTCTCGACCATATATTGCTTATGTTGTTCATGTGATGAGTCAATTTGTTCAATCTCTTACCTCAATTCACTATGCTGTTGTACTTCGTATTCTATGCTATCTTCGTGGCACTTCATTTAGAGCTCTTTTGTTTTCCTCAACATCAAACCTACAACTTCGTGCGTTCACTGATTCCAACTGGGCCGGTGATATTAGCGATCGTCGATCTAGTACTGGTTTTTGTGTATTTCTTGGAGATACCCTAATATCATGGTGAACTAGGAAGCAAGATGTCTTCTCAAAATCTAGTGCCGAAGGGAGTATCGAGCTATGTCTAATACTACCTCTGAGATTATTTGGTTGCGTCAACTTCTACGTGACATGGGCATTGATTGTCTCTCCCCGACTCCTCTCTATTGTGACAATCAAAGTGCAATAAAAATTGCTATCAATCTAGTGTTTCATGAGCGTATAAAACACATTGAGATTGATTGTCATTTCATACGGTATCACTTTTCAAAGACTAAGGCGGTCTCTCTATCATATGTGTCTTATGAGCTCCAGCTTACTGATTTTTTTTACAAAAGCTCACACCTCCATGCGTCACAAATTTCTACTTTCCAAACTCTCGGTGTTTGATCCACCATAAGTTTGACGAGGGGTGTTAGGAATATATTAGGAATATATTGTTGGATATTACGTTTATATGTATATTATATTCATACCTTGTATAGGAGATTATATACCTTATTAAGATGGAGAATATGCTGGAAAAAAAATATATTACTCCTTACCATATTTGTACAATATAACTTGTATATATTCATTGTTAATGAAGGAATACAATCAAGCCTTCTTGCTCAATAATTCTTCCTCAATTATCACCTTCGAGGGATGGTTTGCTTTATCGAAAGCGCTATAAGATTGTTTTTATTATGAGCTTAACTATTTTGTGTTTGGTTTTACTTTGAATTTCTTTTACGGTCACTACTAGAAAATGAACTATTGCCAACGGAATTTTAGCGATGGAAAATTCCGTCGCTATAAGTCATGTTATAGCAACGGAATTTTCCGTCGCTATTTTTTCGTCGGTAAAAATGTTTTACCGACGGAAATGTCACTATTGGCAACGGAAAATTTTCGTCGCCATTATTTTCCTGACAGAAATTTTCTCAGAAAAATTCCGTCGCTAATTTCCGTCGCTAAAACCCAAAAATTAAAAAAAAAATTGGGCGCGGGTGTGCCCAAAATATTTGGGCAGCCCGCGCCCGAGAGAGGGATTTTCCCCCAAATCCCTCTCTCATTTCCCCCCCTTTCCTCATTTCCCCCTAACTCCCTCTCCTCATCCCCCCTTTCTCTCTCCGCCCCCTACATCTCTCTCTCTCTTCTTCTCTCTCGGCCACCCGACGTCGCCGACCAGCCGACCAACAGCTGCCGGCGTCGGCCGACCGAGAGCAGGGGCGCCACAAGCAAAGAGCAGGCACGAGGGTGAAGACGAAGCGGAGGCGAGGCACGTGCATTGCAAGGTGGATGTGGTTTTGTGGCGGGAACGGAGGATTAGGGCTCGGATCTTGGTGGATGCGGATGTTGACGAGGTGTGGAGAGTGCTCACTGATTATGAGAGGCTCGCTGATTTCATCCCTAATCTCATTTACAGGTAAAATTTTTTATTCTTTTTCCGTTTAAGTCCCTGTTTATTTATAATTTCTGATTTGGGGGCAGTAGGAGAATTCCTTGTCCTCATCAAGGGAGGATTTGGCTAGAGCAAAGAGGATTGCAGCGGGCGTTGTATTGGCATATTGAGGCTCAAGTTGTTTTGGATCTCCAAGAGTTTCCGGATTTAGTAAGTGGTCGCAATACCCTAAGTTAAAGTTGTTACTGTTGCTTTTTTAAGTAGAAAAATTAACCAGAGTGTTAAAGATTGCTGCTTGACAGTCTAAAGTTGAGCTATTTATGTAGAAAAGAACATTTAGTAAGCGGGCGTTTACAAGTTTTTTTTTTGGTTTGGGAAATTTGACCATGAGATTGATCACTAGTACACTTAAATAACAATAATTGTAAGTGAATGTAGAAAACATACAAGATGGTAGTTTGATTTTTTGTTTTTTTCCTTATAAATTCATGAATATGTGTTTAGCATTTGTGTTGGGGGAACAATGTACAGTTTCAGGGTATTGCTTGAAAATTAATCAGAATATGATGGATCCACTCAAACATAACTATAAATTGGTGATCTCGGTAGCTGAATTTTTATTCACTTGTAGAGGGTTTAGGTTTACATGTTAATCATCAAGCAAACTTGGGTGCTCAATAAAATTCATGGTAGGTTCCTGGAGTATACAAAGTTTATCGTAATTTTCTAAAAAATAGTGAAAAGTCATGGTATAACCTTGAGATTAACCCTTGTATACACATTAACCTGGTTACAGGTTTAATACTAATTTTTTATTTATCCAAATTAAAGTTGATTTTCAGTCATTGTGCTTTCTTAGATAAAAAGAAAATCAGTGTATCATATTAGTTTGTTTTGAGGCTGTAGCAGCTAGCCATTACAAATACTTTACGTGTTGTTTACTGTTTTCTTGAATATATCTTTAGCATAATTCATATATAAAGATGTCACTTGGAATATTTTTCTTAAGTTTATGCTTTGCTGGAACTGAGTTTCCCTGTTCTTCTTTCAGGCTTATGATCAGCACTTGAATATGATACTTGGAGATGTAGAAGAAATTATCACTACAGTAGAGATAGTTCGGGTAAGCAACCTTTACTTGCCTATTCTGTTTTATATATGTTTGATGTGAAACTTTCTGAAGCTTCCATGATTATTGATTAGCATTGTGTCTTTTACCCCTTTCATTAACAAATTTTGTTAAATGAATTATCCTTTCTTTTTTCTGTTAGGTGGTGTTAGTCAATTGGGACATTTTTACTTTTTTAAATTAAATGAATTAAATATATATACTTTGATTGGTAATATATATACTTTACTTTTTTAAATTAAATGAATTAAATATATAATTCTTACTTAGTTATGAATATGCCATGTGACTTAATGATATCACACACACCGATAAATACTGTTACATACAAACCCTAACTCTAACCATAATATAAAGCCCAAAATATATGCGTATAATGTTTTTATATGATTGTGGTGTTGATGGTGCGTGCGTGCGTAGTGATGGTGGTATTGGTTGGTGAATTGGTTAGTTGGTTGTGGTTGTGGTTGTGTTGTTGTGGTGCGTGCGTGCGTAGGGTTGGTTATGTGATCGGTTGGTGGGTGGTTTGGTCGTGGTGGGGGAGGGGAAGGAGTGGGGATTTGGTGATGGTGGTGGTGATGGAGGGGGAGGGGGTGGGGGTTGAGTATGGTTGGTGGGTGGGGTTGGGAGATTTGTGGTGGTGATGATGTTGTTGTTGTGTTGTGGTGTTGTGTTGTGTTGTGATGGGCGTTATTTGATTGGTTGGTGTCTGGTTTGGTCATGGTGGGGGAGCGGGAGGTGTGAGGATTGGGTGGTGGTGGTGGTGGTGGTGTAGGGGGGTGGGGTGGGGGTGGTTGGTGTGGAGTGCAGTGGGTGGGTGGGTGGGGGCTTTGGTCGTGGTTGAGGAGGGAGAGGAGTGCGGATTTAGTGCGTGTACGAGTGCATACGTGCGTATACGCATGCATGCGTGTACATAAGAATATGTGCTTGCGTATAATACATAAGAATATGCCATGATACTCTCTTCGAAACATATAATACATAAGAATATGTCATGATACTCTCTTATTGTTATACTTGCATGTCATGCCATGTTGTTAACATTTGATTTATATTTGCAGGGCTGGACTTCTAAACAAGGTGGAGCTGATGATGATGATGATGATGATGATTAGGAGGACTGATTTGTTTTTTATCTTTGGAAATAATGAGTGTGTGCTGTATAAACAATATTTTTCATGGTGTGTGTTGTATAAACAATTTTAATTATGTTAGAATATTTTTATGAAAATATATGTGTTATATATGCGTGAGAATGAATATTATACTGCTGATTGAACATGATTTTAAATTTATTATATTATTGTACATGTTTTTTCAATTTTTAAAATAATTTTTAAAAAAATATTAGAAATATTTAGCCACGGATTTTCCGTCGCTATAGACATTTTAGCGACGGATTTTCCGTCAATCCGTCGCTAATATAACTTTTAGCGACGGAAAATTCATCTTTTTTATTTTTTATTTTTTTAAAAATCCGTTGCTAAAAAATATTAGCGACGTATTTTCCGTCGCTAAAAGTGATTTTAGCTACGGAAAATCCGTAGCTAATGTTTTTTTCTTTTTTTAAAAAAAATAGTACGACGGCTTATCCGTCGCTAATTTTCCGTCGCTGAAATTTAGCGACGGATATTCCGTCGCTAAAAACGATTTTAGCTACCCTCACTGTACCGACGGGTTTTTAGCGACGGAATTTTATTTTTTCCGTCGCTAAAGGTTTTAGCGACGGATTTTCGACTTTTAGCGACGGATTTGTCCGTCGCTAAAAGTCATGTTTCTAGTAGTGGGTGTACTCAAATTGGTTGAATTGAGGGTTGGGGCTAGTTAGGATTAGGAGTTACTTTTTGTGGGAGTTAGGTTAGATGAGTGGTTTCGAGTAAATACTAGGATGCAATCTTGTAAGCCTACTGAATTAGGTTTTGATTCAAGTAAATTCTTATCATAGTGAGGAAGTCTGTTCATGAGAAAGAAGAGTGGACGTATGATTGTTTATCTGAACCACTATAAAATCTCGTGCTTTCTTGGTTGGTTACTTTTGGTGATTGTTATTTTATTTATCGCTTTTGTTTGATTTTTTTTCCAATGCATATTCTGTATTTTGACGAAAAGCTGTAGCAATCCTATTCACCTCCCTCTAGCTAGGCTTACATCTCAGATCCAGTAAGTAGTATCAGAGCCTCGTTGCCCATCTTTAGCATTCACAACTTAGTGTAGAGATGTCTAGTTTGATCCTAATTTAATGATTCTAATTAAAAACGTACTAAATAACATAAAATTATTTTGTTTATAAATGTTTTGTATATTCTAAGGATAGCAAATTAATAATTTTATGGACTTTATAGCGTGATTGGAGCTCTCGCCATAATTTGGAGAAAAGCAAAGATTCTGATAGCAGGCAAAGGATCTGATGAAGACTGGGAAAACATTGCAAAAGTTTTGTCTCCAGTCACTGAATGCCATATTGTTTAATTAACGTGGAAGTGATGATTGGACATGAACCTGGACTTATTTCAGACGCATCTATTTCCTCCTCAAAAGTTCTAATTAAAGTGCGTATTTTTCTTTGTATTTCTTTTTTCCTTTTCAAAGATAAATGTAATATTTTGTTCTCGTGAAAATTTTGTCAGATAATATCGTGCTCCATAGTTGCCAATGTTACTATATAAAGTGGAAGGTGAAGAGAGAGTAAATATTTTTTTTTTTACTTTTTTTTGTGCAGCTTATTCACTTTGAAACCCATTGTTTTAATTTTTTTTATTAAATCGACAACCGCTTCGGCCATCATGCATCCACTCATTGTGAGCAATCATTGCTACCTAAATAAAAACGCCCATGATCAGTCAAAAAGGGTATGGAGGTGAGGGGAGGATTTCGGTTCGGCTTGTGCCTTTGTGCTGCTATGCGTCATCTCGTGTAACTCCTCCAATGGATGAGTATATCTGATACGAGTTTGTTTGGCAACCTCCAAATAATAATCCACAAATAGATTATAGGTCAAAAGTATTTGATAAATCTTGGTAAATTTAGTAGATTATAATCTATTGTTAATATACCGACAGTGAGCTTTTTCTAATAAGATGAATGACAACGTTAGAATTTCTCTTTGGTAGAGGGTTTTGGAGAGGAAGGGTAATGTGGTGTGAGGTAAAGTGAAGAGAGAGAAAATGTCAAACGAACTAGAATTGCAGAGAGAAAAACACAAGAGTGAGATGAGAGAAAAAAACATAGCGAGATGAGTGAAATTAAAAATTAAACTAAAGTCATATACCGATAGTGAGCTTTTTCTAATAAGACGAATGACAATGTTAGAATTTCTCTTTGGTAGAGGGTTTTTTCTCTCACCTCACTCTTGTGTCCCCGGGTTTGGAGGGACACAAGAGAGAGGTGAGAGAAAAACACATAGTAAGATGAGTGAAATTAAAAATTAGACTAAAGTCTTATACCTCCACTAACTTCCTCTTCAACCAAATGAGAAGTACGAAACGTGTATCTTTCCTCAATTTTTTTCAAAAATTGAAATAGGTTTAAAAAGCTGATGTAGCAACATTCACTTTCCATTTAATTTTCATTCACTTTTCAAGTCTCAAACCAAAATAAAAGGATAAAAAAACAAAAAAAAAAGAGTAAGTGAAACCATTTTTTATTTTCTAGTCTTTAAAAAAGCTGATGTAACAACATTCACTTTCCATTTACTTTTCATTCACTTTCCAAGACCCAAACCAAAATAAAAAGATTAAAAAAAAAAGAGTAAGTGAGACCATTTTTCATTTTCCAGTCCACTTTCTATTTACTCTCGAGTTGCCAAACATGCTCGTGAACTTTTTTGACCCTTTTAATTGAAAAAAAAGCAATTGGTGATCTATTCTCGCGAATATAACTATAGGGGATCTATCCGTCTCCTTGAAATTTTTAAATGATTTTAAGAGTCAAAAATTCACTCAGGGGGTCCATTTGCACAAATAGAGCTGCGTGGGCTCTATTTGCAATTGGGTGATACTATTAGGGGTCCATTCGCAATTTACCCTTTTAAATAAGCTCAACTTGTTTAGTTAATGAATTTTCTGCTTATCTTATCCTAATTACCTATAAAAGGATAAACACAACCATGCAACCAGCTTACCAGCTGCATCATCAAGCACATCAAACCTTTTATGGCATACACCCCCTCTTCCGAAAAGAAGTAGCAAATGTTGCTTTCATGAGTATGAAATCCACTAGAAAATCAATTAAAAAAAATCTCCGCTACAGGAAGACTAGCTAGTGCCAATGCCTGTACTCCAAATACCTATATAAGATATCAATACACAACAATAACATAAGGAACAAACTGAAGACGTAACTTCATTCCAACACAGAGGGGATGAGCTCCATGAAAGCCATTGCACCTTATTTGGGCATGATTGTAGTCCAATTAGCTTATGGAGGATCCAACATTTTAGGCAAGCTCGCCATAGAGCGAGGACTCAGCTACCTCGTCTTCACCGTCTATCGCCATCTCGTCGCCATGACAATCTTCGGTCCTCTCTCCTATGTTCTTGAAAGGTCAGGCCATCGATACAAAAGTTTATTTTTGCTCATTTGATACCCTGACGTTTCATGAAATTGAACTTTTGTGCCTTTTTCCTCGTTGATCAAACATTGGCTTGTATACAGGAAACAAAGGCCACCTCTTTCATTGTCAATACTCATGAAGATCTTCGTCCTCACATTGTTTGGAGCAACGATACATCTGAATGTATTCTATATAGGGCTTGATTATACACCCCCAACTGCGGCAAGTGCTTTGAGCAGTGCAATTCCTGCTCTTACTTTTACCCTGGCAGTCTTATTTAGGTGAGCTCATACACATAAGCATATTAAGATAGTTCATACACATTATTCATAATTAAAATAATCACATGATTTTAATCAAATTCAGAAAAATATAGACCCCACAACAAGATTCTACTCAAAGTTCAAAAGAACATGGACTCAAAAGCATGGTTCTACTCTGAAATTTCAGAATAAATCACATGATTCTAAAAATATGTTTACCATTGTACCTTTCCAAACAAGAAAAAGAGCATGCTCCAATGCATACATGTGTGCACATAAATTACCAACAAGTTGTTGGCCCAGTGGTAGTCAAGCTGGTCCCTAGGCAGGCTCCTACCTCATAGAAAGATTTCGAAGTCTGGAAGTGGCACTTAATGGGAGGGGTAGCCACCAGCCCCGAACAGGACTGGTCCCATCTCCAATGTGGGGTGGGGGCAATTATGGTTAAAGACGACAAAAAAAGTATGTACATAATTTTATTGAGATCGTTTCATAGAATTTTCATTTTTCTTCTTACCAGGATGGAAGAGGTCAAGATTAAAAATACAAAGGGGAGAGCAAAGATAATAGGAGCTTTAGTTTGTATTACTGGAGCTATTTTATTTACTTTTTGGCAAGGTCCTCTCCTCCCCGGATTTGTTAAGAGACCTTTGATTACAGTTCAAGGAAAAAACTCTGGCCATGGATCAAAACATTATAAAGATGATTGGATCAAAGGTTCCCTTCTTATATTCATCGCCAATGTCACATTTAGTGTATGGCTTATTCTTCAGGTTAGTGTCCTTCAAATGTGCTGCTATGATCCTTCTCAACATTGCATACTTTGGTTAAAGAACTCACGAAGATTGAACCAAAAAGCTTTGATGATTTTTCTGCAGGCAAAGGTTTACGAGGTTTATCCAGCAAGATTATCGATGAACACCTTGATCTGCTTCTTCGCATCCCTTCAGTCTGCAGCACTTGCCCTCATCTTTGATAGGAATGCATCTTCTTGGAAATTAGAATGGAACATACAACTTATAACAATCATATACTCAGTATATAACTTTATCCTCTCATTTATTAATAGAAAACCTTATTGATTCTCGAAGATTTCAGTAATAAGTTATGGCTTTATGCAGGGAATTGTGATATCTGGCCTTACATATTACTTGCAAACTTTTTGTATCAGCAAGAGAGGACCAGTATTTGCTGCTATGTTCTCTCCACTAAACCTTGTTCTAGTGGCACTCTTCTCTGCTTTCTTTTTCGCTGAAAGACTTCATTTGAGCAGGTATGCCGGAAAAAGAGAGAGAGAGAGAGATGAAAATAACTGATTCTTTGTGAATAAATCGATCCTGGTTTAGTAATTCTAGCAAAAAAACATACTACATAACGTAAAATTATTTTGTTTATAGATGTTTTGTATATGCGAACAATATCAAATTAACAATGTAATGGATTTTTATAGCTTGATTGGAGCTTTCGCCATAATTTCGGGAGTTTACATGGTACTGTGGGGGAAAAGCAAAGATTGTGACGGCAAAGAATCTGATGAAGATGAGAAAAGAACTGCAAAGGTTTTATCATCAAGCACTGAATGCAATCCTGTGTAATGTGAAAGTGGTGATTGGGTATGAATAAACTTATTTCAGACGCATCTATTTCCTCATCAGGGATCTAATGGGAGTCTTTTTCTTTGTATTTCCTTTTTCCTTTTCGAAGATAAATGTAATCTTTTGTTCTCATGCAAAGTTTGTCAGGCAATATTGTGCTCCATAGTTGCCAATGTAGCTATGCAGAAGAATTGTTATCTCAACTCCTAAAACAATTTAAATTCTGAGATTGACAAAATTTGAACCCATATTGACGAAAGTCGAATTAGAATTCATATGTAAATTGGTTCAAACTTCCCTCATTTTCGTCTAAAAAGTCTAATATTAGCAGATTGATTAAGTTTCATAATTGATTTAAAAAACACATATGATTTAAATTCTGCGTTTTCCTTATAATCAGCAAGCTAATTTCATCTCCTTCACACAATCCAGAAATATCACCATTTTCTCAAATAAAGAAGAACATTTTACCAAGGCCTGGGCCATCTTATTCTATACACACTTCTGAAGACCCAAAAAAAAAAACACACACACACGCGCGTACACAAAACAACTTTTCCTACTATATTCACAAATACATGAAAACACATACATGCTCAAATTTTCATGATCTCTCCATTAATTACACACCTATTCTATATTGTTAGGCCATTGTCTGCATAATATCTCTTGTTTGAGTAATAACAAACTCTCATTTGATACTAATATTAGTTTGAGATGATATAATATAGATAAATGCAGGTATAAGAACTGTACGAAGTGAAATGTCGTAA
>BQKN01014635.1:0-13374 GCA_022839385.1 Asparagus kiusianus | reverse complement strand
GACATCTTAGGTAAACCATTTACTGAATCATTTTTAGAAATCTTAGACATATGTTTAAAATTAACATGTCCAAAACGTTTATGCCATAAAATAGAATCATTAGATGATGCAATAAGACAATGTTCATTTAAAATATTATTCATAGATAACACATATATGTTATTCTTTCTATAATCTTTAAAAATAATAGTTATTAAATTAATATCATAAATTAAGCATGATTCTTTTTCAAAAATAATTTTAAAACCTTTATCACAATGTTGACTAATAATTAGTAAATTATGTTTAAGACCATCAACTAATAGAACATTATCAATGATAGGTTTGTTTGGATTACCGACAGATCCAATATCGATGACTTTTCCTTTGTTGTTATCTCCAAAAGTAACGGTATCACCATCCTTGTTTTAAAAAGATGACAATAATTGTATGTTTCCAGTCATATGTTTGGAGCAACCACTATCCAAAATCCACCTATCTTTCTTAGGTACCTGAAATAATAAACATTTACATTTTGATACCCATACTATGTTGGGTCCTTTAAATTAGCCTTTAGGAAACCAAACCCATGAAGAGTTCGATTTGCCTAAATAGTTAGGTGATAAACAAATATTTTTAATAAAATCAGAAATATAAAAATTCTTATGTAAAGAAGATAATTCTTTATGAACCCAAATAGAAAATAATTTTGATTTCTTTTTACTCATATTTTTAGTTCTATAATCATACAAGTCATGAGAAGATTTTACAAAAATTATTTTCTTTGATTTATTTTTATTAAATTGAAAACCTAATCCTTTTGTCTTTTGTGATTCTCTTTGAAAAGAAAGAATATTATTGAGATTTTCTTTACCTTTATTAAATTTGCTTACATTTAGATATATATCTTCATATCTTGATTTAAAAGAAGAAATATCTTTTTCTAAATTGTTAATATGAATATTTAAATCATTACATTCTGATTTTAAATATTTATTTTTATTAGATAAGCATTCATTTTCTTTAAGTAAAGAAAAATTTTCTTCTTTCAAATTAATTATTTGAGAATTAGAAAAAGTAGAGGAATTTAAATCATAAATTTCTTCAAGTAATCTTTCATTTTCACCTTTAAGAAAATTATGTGAAGTTTTTAATCTCACAAAAGTTTCATATAATTCATTGAAAGCATCTAAAAGTTCTTCATTTTCACTTACTTCATCATGTGCCATGAAACACATGTGAGCACTTTCCTTTTCTTCAATTTCTTCATCTGAGGATGACTCATCACTATCATCCCAAGTGACTGCCATTGCTTTCCTTTTCTTGTTATTTTGAATGTTGTTGAAGTTGTTAAATAACTTGATTTTTGCTTATTCTTCAACATTGGACAATCTTTCTTCATATGCCCTGATTTATTACACTTAAAACAAACAGGGTTATTTGAATTTGAACTTTTAGATTAAAAATTACCACGTTTTATAAATTTCTAAAATTTTCGTGCAAACATGCCTATTTCTTCATCATCATCATCATCTGAATCTTCTTTATCGGAAGTGATATTGAATGCAAGAACTTTCTTGTTCTTTGATTCTTCATCATTCTTTCTATCTTCAAGTTGAATTTCATATGCCATAAGATTGCCAATAAGATTTTCAACCGTAAGAGTTGACAAATCATTGGCTTCTTCAATTGCGGTAACTTTCTTTTTTCATTGTGGAGTAAGTGAACGAAGTATCTTTCTTACCATCCCCACTTGAGTATATGTTTTTCCAAGACCAATGAGAGAATTTGTGATGTCGGTGAATCTTGTGAACATTTCTCCAATAGTCTCATTTTCCTTCATCTTGAATAATTCAAATCTGTGCACAAGAACATAAATTTTAGATTCTTTAACTTTATTTGTACCTTCATGAGTTACCTCGAGTGTGTGCCAAATATCATATGCGGATATGGCCGTTGACATCCTATTGAATTCATTCTTGTCAAGTGCACAAAATAAGGCATTCATTGCTTTAGAATCCAAATTTGCATTGTTCCTTTGAGATGTAGTCCATTCCGTGAAAGGAGTTGTTGGCTTCTCATATTTAGTTTCCACGATGTTCCAAAGTTCGTAGCCAATTGATTGAAGGTAAATTTTCATTCGACACTTCCAATAGTTGTAGTTCAATCCATCGAACATTGGAGGACGATTTGTAGAGTGACCTTCTTTGAATTATGATGTATTTAGAGATGCCATCTTTTACCTTGCTCTGATACCAAATGTAGGATCTGAAATAGATACACTTGAACACTAGAGGGGGGGTGAATAGTATTCTTTTAAAAGTTATGCAAAGTATATTATAAATTGCAATGAAAAATAGCAATCTCAGAAAATCACAATCACAAACACAGGGATTTTATACTGGTTCTACCAATCCGGTGTACATCCAATCCCCAAGAAAATCCCGCTTGAGAGTTTCCACTATGATTTTGAATAACTTACAAAATCAAACGCAAACCTGACCAATTTGTAAGTCCCTGCAAATTACAACACCAATTGACAAACACCTTGTCAATTTGAACACCAATCTCTACACCAAGAGATCAACCCTCTCAAACCCGAGAGAAATCCTTTTGAAGCAATAATACATTTGATCCTATAAGCCTTGAATGTGTAATGAAGTGCAGCAGTGGCTTAGGATTCTTTTAACCTCTGTAAATTGCCTAAATGATAAGTATTTAATGAATGATTAAAGGCAATTTCAGAAACTCTTCTTCTTCTCAAAAATCTAAATGTTTTTCACTTGAAAAATTGCACAAAGATCAAAGCTTATGGGTATGTATGCCTCTGCAATTTTTCTGAACAAATAACCTATTTATAGCCCTTGAAAAGATAAATTTTTAAACTTTAAAAATGTTTAAAAACGTCTATAAACAGTCACATATTCAAACTTTGAAAATTAGAAAAACTGTATCTGTAATCGACTACTATTGACATTAGTCGACTACACTGAGTTCAAACAGACTCTGTGTTTTCAAAAAATTTTCTCAGTAGTCGACTATAATGCTCATTACTTGACTACACTGTATTTTGACAGAAACTTATAAAATGAAATTTGAGTTCAGTAGTCAACTATAATGTTAATTGGTCGACTACACTGTAAAATATCAGAAACTTATGTTTCTGTCAAACACCTGAGTAGTCGACTATAATCACTATTAGTCGACTATACTGTAAATTGACAGAAACATGTATTTGAGTTTTATACATGAGTAGTCGACTACTATTCTAATTAGTCGACTACTAAGAGTAAAAATTCTGCTTTAAAGAGTTTTTATAATCAAGTTTTAACTATAATTCTAATGGTTAACATAGGGGATTTCTATAGTTAACCAACACACTAAGCCTGTGTTAGTGTGTTCTAAAATAGTGTGTGTAAGTGTGTGATCAAGGCTTGTACAATAATTCTAAGTAAAGAAAATATAAAATACATTATCTCATTTGATCTTCATTTTCTTCACTTCAAAATGCCTTGAAATCAACTTGCACTTTTCACATATTCTGATATTGAAATTTGCATATAAAAGTTAGTACACACACATTGTATAAATTGTTATCATCAAAACATTATCATGGAGATATGATATTCAACATGAACGATAGGAGGCGTAAGTCTTCACACTTTCTAATGTGAGCCTTTTTAAGATCTCCTCCTCTCGCGCAAGTTCAGCCTTATGTCGAGCCAACTCCGCCTCCAGTCGTTCAATTTCTACACGGGAAGTTCGTATGGCAGTATTAGAAGCAACTACAGCCTGTTGCTTCTGAATGCATTGCCTCTGTAAGGATGCAATCTTAAGCTTCCTTTCAGTAATATTCTTTTGAAGAGCTTCATATTGACGAGTCGCGTTAGCCCTGAGATCATCAAAGGTTAATATGATTTGGGCAGCAAGATCAGCATAGCGCAACTCTTCCAAAGCTCTCAGATCCTTTTCTAATTAAGAGACATTCTCAGAATAGTGTTGAAACTAGCGAGCGTCATCCACATATCAAATGCCGTTCAAAAAATGCATGAGTATTGGCTTAAAAGAATCGAATGAAGCTCGTCCGGCATCGATCTCCTCAATCGCCACCTTCATCGTATCCTCCAAGGGTCATATAAGAATTTTTAGCATGGAAGGAATGACCACTGGACTTAGAGATGTCACAGGAGATGTCATCGAGGAGCCTAAAATTGTAGACCCCAGTGCAAGAACTGTTGGCGACGATCATGAAGAAGCCGGGGAAGCCATAGTAATATCCAATTGCGAAGGACTTGAAGGAAGAATCATGAGCATCCCTGCTTAGGCTGAACTCAGCACATTCTCTATCCCCGCAGATTTGAGAGAAATCGTTAGTGGAGGAGATTCTTCTTGTAAAGAAATTGTCGTTACAGGTGTTAGCTCGGAGAGAGAGATAGCTGTTGCTTGCTGGGTAGGAGACAAAGTCGTATCAACAACCTCACATGTTGGAGAACCTACACAAAAGAGCAGTTAGTATAAAAGAAAGAAAATTCCAGAGAAACTAGAGTGTGTAATCTTTACCAATAGGGGAAGAAGGAATATAAGTGGACGCCTTGTCAGAAGAGGGTAGTGGTAGATTGGCCCAGCCAACAGAATTATCGTCACCATCTTTTTCCTCCCTATCAATATCGTCACTACGAGAAGAGGTCTCATAATCTAACGGTTCCTCATCATCTGTAGTCGAGAGTCAGAGAGAACTTGTAGTCGCATCCGCTTTAGTCATTATACTAGTCATCGGGCTAGGGATAATAGCCCCCGTATGTGGCAGTAACACAAAAGCAGCAGGAGACTGACTTTCATCTGCAGGGGGCCCAACCTCTTCAGACGGAGATGCCGTAGGTAACGTCTTTGCTAACGTCTTTGTAGTCGAAAGAGTAGCATCTGAAGCCTAACCTAGGAAGGGTGAAATAATAGGGTCCATTACAGAAGATGATTACGTATCCCCAATCAATGACTCATCCCCACCCTCTTCCTAGTCAAAAGAGCCATAAGAAGAAAATTCGCTAGAAAACGCAGGACCCCCAGAGCGAAGTCCTGTACGGAGGGGACGATTTGCAGCAGCAAATTCTTGTTTTTCCTCACCCCTAGTGGACTTAAAAGCATCCGCCATTAGCTTCTGAGAAGGAGGGTCTACTAATAATTTCCTGCGAGTTCATTTCTCATACTAAACTGCTTCTTCTTAGGTAAGAGACCTCTTTTCAGCTACCCTAGTTCCTGGAGTTTCAGCAGCCTTGGGGCTTACTATTGGAGCAATCTCTAGTTCCAGATCTCCTTCATCAGCCGCATCCTCATAAGATAAGAACTCGTTGATTCCCTTCAGACGAGATACACGGGATCCTCTTCTGGATGAATACATCCTCCTAATTTTCCGTAAGCCTGACAAATTCAACTTATAATCAGGTATCTTGGAAGCCGTGTGATACCAGTTGTAGAAATCCATAGAGAGAAGAGAATTAGGTGTCTTGTGAGGTAACCTAAAGGTAGCTCCAGTGCAGCCTGCTGTGGAATAGTACCAGGCCTGAGCCCCTTCATATATATTACTAATAATTGCAAGCTGGCCCCACGGATTTTCAATGTATAATGGTCGTACCCAAATTATCGAGCGAATCGGTACGGTTGGTACGGCTCAATTATACATTTGTCACCTTGCCTAAGGAGAAGATAACCCGGTCTAATGTTCAATAGCCAGTGGAAGAGTCCCCCATCTAAACGGGTAAAACCATCCGGGCTAGCTGTATCCTGGAATACCTGCCCATAGCCACCACCTTCAAAGTTTGGGAAGCAGCAGAATATGTGATAATTGAGGTCTCTCGACAAGATTTGACGAACCCTTACTACATATGTGCCTTCCTAAGTAGTCCCTTCCAGTCTCTGCCCGAAAGGGACAAATCCTTTGGCTGAGGAAGATGGGGCACTCATCAAATGAGGACAATGGGATACATACCATACCATCAAATAGGTATACGGCAAGGGTACTCGAGGATTTGGAGTCACCAAACTCTTCTTTTTTCCAGAGCCTGTCTCTTTCACCTGAACGAATTCAAGATATAGCTCCCTCAAACCAAGCTGTAGATAACATGTCATAGCTGAAAGTAGATTCAAGGGTCTCCCATGAGCTAAGAGAACAGCTGGGTAGACCACTTCTATTACTACAACATCTATTGGCCTGGTAGGGACGACACATCGTTTTAACCATAACATGAGAAAACCCGCCAGCAAGGCCATGTCAGAAATCGATGTAGCAGCCTGATGGTGGAAGCTTTCGAATTCAGTCTGCGCAGGGAAATAATCTTCTAATCCCTCGGTGACGTAATGAACTATAGCATCATTGATCAAGGCTTGGACAGTCTCAGGGGTGCTCACGTTCCGACGAGACGCAGCAGTAGTTTTGTGATACAAATTCTGGAATAGATATTTAGCCCAAGATAGATGCTTTATACCATGTCCTCGTGTCCCCGTCAGTTGGGTGCAGATTTGAAAGTGACACATAACTTCCTATAGGGTGTCATTAACATTAGGGTTCATCTCCTTCAAAATCCTAAGCTCACTTGACCCTGGGATGAACTCTTCGTAGGGCAAGTCTCCAAAAGGAAGACCTGAAACGTCATACATTTCGTGGAGGGCAAACCCTAATTCCCCCACAGGTGTGAAGAATGTACACGTCTCTGGGTTGTATCTCTCCAGAATAGAAAAAAATTATAATAGTTGTAGTCAATGCCACATCTGGTAGCCGTTATAGGACAACCGAGTCCTGATTTAGCTAACGACCCCGCTAACTCTGTTAACACGAACTCGGTCATCCTTGCCCACCATCCTGTTCTAGTAGAGTATAGCCATCCAGGAGTTCTGAATACTGAAGAGGGAACTCCCCTTTCGCAGCCAAAAATCTTCGCATAAAAGTGTTAGCTATACTATCTCTAACAGGATATCCCCTTGAGAATAAGCACGGTTCCAAGGCTGACACTTGTCGATTGTAACCAACGGTGTGTACGCCTGTATAATTCAATGCCCCAACAGCTACCCCGTCCTGCTCTCTGACAAGGTCCTAACTCATATGTCAAGGGACGGAGGCACATTGATAATAAGAGATAGGAAACATCCTATGCATATCAGGGAGGAAGAAGTGGCGATCTCCTATTTGCCTCAACCACTTGTAATGGCCGCCGGTCACGATCTCTTTCTGGATGAAGACATGATCGTCAAAAAGAAATGCTATCTTGGTGAGTTTTTTACGGGATTCAGTTTCAAATTTGGCATCTGTAACTAAAATCCTGAATATAGCCGGGCTAGTCTGGGAGATTAAAGTGACACGCTCTTTGTCAGTATCTTGAAAAATTAGGAGTTATTGACGCAGATTGAACTGCATGTTCAAATCCATGCTACCCTCACGCCCAAAGTGATGATGAAGAGTGAGAGGTTCGCGGGTGTAAGACACTTCAAAAGATAAAAACACTCAGTCAGTTAGCATGAAAATAAAATGAAGGCAACCTTAGTCAAATCCCTAGAGGAATAAGGTCATTCAAACGCACAGTTCAGACCCTGCGTTAAATCTTATCAACGCAAAGGTCAAACCTTTCGTTAAGCATTCAAACACGTAGTTCAGATCCTACGTTAAATCTTATCAACGCAGAGGTCAAACCTTGCGTTAAACATTCAAACGCACGGTGTAGACCCTGCGTTAAATCTTATCAACGCAGAGGTTAAACCTTACGTTAAGCGTTTGAACGCATAGTTCAGACCCTATGTTAAATCTTATCAACGCAAAGGTCGAACCTTGCATTGAGCATTCGAATGCACGCAGAGGTCAAACCTTGCGTTAAGCACTCGAACGCACAGTCCAGACCCTGCGTCAAATCCTATTAACGCAGAGTCTAAGTCCTACGTTATAAAATTCGAGCGCAGAAGTCAGACCCTAACGTTTTGAATTCAAAACGCAGAGTCCTAACTCTACCTTATAACATCAGAACTAGTTTCCTCGTTGCTCAGATCTTGCCGAAGCAAGTTTTGTGGCCATGGAAGTTGATACTTACCACCGACGAGAGGAGCTTGCATCGGCGACGCACCAGCTTGAGTCATATCACCGTCGATGGCCGAGGTTTGCCGCGAGCTCTAAATAGTAGCAATGACGGACTTGGGACAGGAGACGGTCTTTTTTCTGGGAGCCATTAAGGATGATGATCGGAGAAGATGAGCAGGGTTCACCGGAGTTCAAAACGAAGAGTCTTCGTTAAGTTTCGAAAAGGAACAGATGAAAAGTCGAATGAGTTTTGATTTGACCCATAGTAGTCTATTTATAGACAGTTGTGAGCTGTCGAATCAGAGCGAGATTTTAGGCCTAAAATCCCGCCAAACACGACCTGTGAGCCTGCGTTGGTTGAATTTCTAAATACAGAGTTCAACTTTGCGTTTCAATTCTCAAGCGTAGGAATCCACCTGTGCGTTTTAGCGCTACCAAATGAATTACTCAATGGTTAAAACCTAGACATAGCTCTAAATATGTAGAAGAAAGTTGATGTTAACAATCAAGGTGATCAAAGCCAAGAAGAAACTGACGTATGATGAACAGCTATGTGACCTCTTGGATGAGTACAGATAAATTACAGTCAACAACACTAAAATTGTCAGGCTCGATCCGGCGTACAACTCATTCTTCTAAATGGCTTAACATCCCAACCAAGATTAATGAAGCTAGGAGCTGCGCACAATTCATTCTTCTAAGTGGCTAAACATTCCCACTAAGATTAAAAAAGCCAGGAGCTGCGCACAATTCATTCTTCTAAGTTGCTAAACATTCCCACTAAGATTAATAAAACTAGGGACCACGCACAACTCATTCTTCCAAATGGCTTAACATCCTAACCAAGATTAATGAAGCCAGGAGCTGCGTATAATTCATTCTTCTAAGTGGCTAAACATTCCCACTAAAATTAATGAAGTCAGGAGCTGTGCACAATTCATTCTTCTAAGTGGCTAAACATTTCCACTAAGATTAATGAAACCAGGGGCCACACATAACTCATTCTTCCAAATGACTTAACATTCCAACTAAGATCAATGAAGCTGAAAGCTGCATTTCGAGTGTTCATTAATACCTACAAGAATTCTTTGGATGAAAGAATACATTGCAGATCGAGTGGAGTATTTGAAGGATCCAGATGAAATCCGATGAATACACCTCATCACAGATCGAGTGAAATATCTAAAGGATCCAGATGAAATTCGGTGAATACACCTCATCGCAGATCGAGTGGAGTATCTTAAGGATCCAGACGAGATCCGATAAATACACCTCATTTTAGATTGAGTATAGTATTTCAAAGACCCAAAAAAAATCGTTGTCATCATCGTTCTTGTTTGGTTCATCAGCTATGACTTGGGCTTTAGCTTGCTAACTAAGTTCATTGTCATCAAAACTCAAAAGTTATCCTGTTTGGTTCGAGGAAATAGAATTTTAACATTCCGACAACCGGGTACGCGATGTCTTCATCTCAGGTGAAGTGAACAATCAATCAACTAAATTTTAGGATCCAAAATATTCTGAAAATTCATCCCAGTCAACCGTGAACTTTCAAAAACTTTAGAGGGAGTTCTGTAGGCTGTCTAAAAATTACAATAGATAGCTGATCTCCATCAAGCTTCAATGATGAAAGTTACAATCAGATGACTTTCACGTCAACAAATAAACGCTGCAAACAGAGGACTTTTCACATAGATCGTCAACGACATTTCCGACAACTGATAAAAACTCTATTCAGTAGCTTTCACAACCAACTGTGATAGTTACAATCTGACGACTTTCACACTCCATAACAGCTAAAGCAAAGATCAACGAGCAATAGTCTTTGTAACGCTGTAATAGAAGAAGTTACAAGTCAACAACCTATTTCAAACGCAGAGTCTACCTCTGCGCTTCTCAACTCAAAATGCACGCGGTCTGTGCATTTTTTAGTAGACACTCAACTCTGCATCTAAAATCTAAGACGCAGAGTTAAAATCCAAAACGCAAGCAGCCCGTACGTTTCCAATCTTTAGCAAACATTTAACTCTGCATCTCAAGTCTAAGACGTAGAGTTAAGGCCTAGAACGCCAATTTAGGCGTTTGACTTGTTTAAACACAAGCTGAACGGCCCCAACACCGTTTATCCCACGTTTTGAGGGATTTTCGCCCACTTAAGAGCGGATTTAGGGGTTGGTTACACCCCTGGTCCTCTTATAAATAACCACCTTACTCAACCGAGTAAAAAGAGGTTGGATCTTTTGGCATCAAAACCGCACAAAGGCAGTTCAGATCGGATTTTTATCATCAGAGGTTGGATTTTCTGAAGATCAAGGATGAATTCTTTGGAGATCGAAGATTTCAGCTAGATTTTGAAGATCAAATCTTGAAGAATCCTTTGACAACAGCAAATCTACTTGGCTATTAACTAAATTTTCGGTTCGAACAACTCTGTTACAGAGTTTTAACTCGTTCAGAGTTCTAAAACTCATTAAGAGTTCTCAATCAGACTTATCACATAAGTCAATCGTTCCCATGAGACAAAAATGTTCAGATCGTCAATGGAGAGCAAATTCTACGCAAGCATTCGAAGGAGGCACTCCATCGTCACTGTTAAGAACCCAGAATTAAACAAAGGGGAGAATCTAGACCATTCTCCTCTCTTTTGTAATCAGGAAATCCAATTGTAATTGAGATCGAGAGAATACAAATCAATTTTCTTTCACTTTATTTACTACAAATTTTCCACAAACAGCAGGTTCGAGACCTGCATGGGCTACAAAAAAAGTCTGTCATACCCCGCTTCACAAAATACCCAGGAATCAGAGCGTGAACAAGCCCGTGACGTATTAGACTGAAGAGAAATATATTAGACCTTCTACTCAATCTAATACGCTAAGCGTCAAGCAATATAAAGTGAAGGTATAGGTCCCGGATCACAGTAGCGAGAATACAATAAACAACTCAGAATAAAATAATACATATCACAACTGAAATATCAACCCAGACATAATATTCGGATCAACATGCCTTATACAAACTATCCAACTGAAATACTGAAGGAATATAAAATACATCGATCAAGCGGGAAAGAGAAGTACTACAAACGCAACTAGGACCATCGAATAAGAAAAGATAACTGAGCTTTGGCCTATTCTTAAACTCTTTTTGCAAGGCACTCTTATTAAGAATATTCTGGCTCTGGCAC
Source organism: Asparagus kiusianus (assembly GCA_022839385.1). Classification (NCBI taxonomy): domain Eukaryota; kingdom Viridiplantae; phylum Streptophyta; class Magnoliopsida; order Asparagales; family Asparagaceae; genus Asparagus; species Asparagus kiusianus. Next base: position 2,152 of record BQKN01014635.1, on the reverse strand, counting down.
ATCTCCAAGTTGGATCTGTCTGTCCTCTAAATCTAACGTACACTATACAAAACAAGTATACTTCAGCGTGCATGGCACACGACAAGATCCCACAAGGGAAAACTAGGAACGGTCGAATGCCCAAGGCATTAATAGATGCAACAACAGTAATGATAATAGAAGCGTGACTAATGCAATAACAGAAATAGGAACATGTGATGATAGCAGTAACGATAGGAGCATGTAATTGGAAATCTAACAAATCAAAATGTAATCCACTACTAAATCATAATAATCATAAGAATCTAAAAATCAACTGGGTAACGAGGGTTTGTAACTACACATCCTATAACAGGTCTCTGATCCACATCTCACATAGAGTCAACATTTATATTATCAGATAACTGACTGCTCGCATATCACCTACGTGCATCCAATACCGCTACACAAACTTGGTTAGAGGACTACACGCAATCCATTTTTAGCCTGGTTCAAACTCAAGCTAAACTCGGGTGAATATCAAACTCACTGACCAAAGTGACTACACAAACTTCACTTTGACCCAAGAACCAATCCCAGTGCTACACAAACTCATTGGTGTGAGCCTGGAAGATATATCAACAACCACATCTGAACACATGAACAAAGACTTTCCTATCCCAACTCTTCTTGCTTTTCAAAGTCAACACAACACATGTCTCTAGGTCACGCAAGGCCACAACGGTTATGACTATTAACGATTCTCAATCACAACAAGAAATGCAACTGAACATGAGAAATAAATCATAGCATAGCAGATAATTTAATCTAAGAATCATAAATCATAAACATCATCTACGTAATTCATAAAATAATCTTTTTCCTAAATAATTCATTTTAAATTATTTCTCATAACATTTAATCTAAAATAATTCATTTTACAAAATAATTTCCTTTAAATTATTTACAATTATTCTAAAACTACTATTTATCATATTATTATTATTCATCAACAAACCTATGCAGATTATCATAATATACATGCTACAACTAATCATAATACAACAAATATATGCTTATCATTTATAATGGATCTAAAATTTAGATTTGAGCAAGAGGGATCTAACCTACGAGTTTCTGTTAAACGTATCGACATTGAATTGTGAGTCCGCGGGTGAGGCGACGACAAATGCCAGGGTTACTGGACAGTGAGAGGGAGGAATAGAGGAGGGCGTGAGCGGAGTTAAGGCGACGGTGGTTGATGGCGTCGTCGGCGATCGAGGGAGGAGATCGGATCTCCTGAGGGTGACAGCATGGTCAGGGTTGGGGCTTGGTCAGGGCAGATCTCGAAGGAGTTGAGGGGAGATAGAGGAGTTCAAGGCTGAGGTGGCAGAGGGCTGTTGAGCGGTGGCTATCGAGGGCTGATCCGAGGAAGTAAGCGTTGGATCTGTAAGTAGGGAGGAGCTTGGGACGATCGTGGTGACTCGGATCTACCGTAGACTCGACGGAGGTCGACTGCATAAGCACAGTGTGGGGCTGGAAGTGGGGGAGGATGTGCGACTGTAGGCGAGGAGGAAGCTGCCGGGCTAGCGCGGTGGTAGATGGTCGGCGGGGCATGGGACGTTAGGCTGGGGCTGGTGCGAGTGACGGGTAAGGCGTTGGGGAAGAAGGAGGGGAGGCTGGTGGTGTTGAGCGTTGAGGTGGAGGAGATGAGGTGAGGGAAGAAGAGAAGGGGACGGACGTGGTTTGGCGGGGCTAGAGAGGGAAGCGGCGGGAACAAGTTGCTGGGGATGGAGGTGGTGGCGTAGTGGGGGAGAGGAGATGGGTGCGGTGGAGGCATGGTTGAAGGAAGAGGAGAGAGGGGCGGTGTTGTAGGGTGCGTCGGAGGCCGGTTAATGGGGAAGCGGCGAGCTCGGTGTGGGGGCTTGGTTGAGGGGTAGTGAAGGTGGCGGTTCTGGTGGTTGGTGCTAGAGTTGGTTGGCGGAAGGAGAAGAGGCAGAGGTGGGGAGACGCAGAGAGGCGAGGAGCTAGAGGTTGTAGTGTCAGGTGTGGCTGTGTGAGGCGGAAACGGGATAGAGAAGAGAGAGAATGAGAGAGAGAGAGGTGACTGTGAATTAAAAAGAGAGAGGGAGAGATAGTGCTGTGGGGAAATTCACGTGAAAGAAGAGAATGGAAAAAAGAATATATATATATA
>BQKN01014633.1:0-13948 GCA_022839385.1 Asparagus kiusianus | reverse complement strand
GTCAGTTTTTATAACGAATGGTATGTGTTCAAATAATTGACTTAACATGCAATTGCTGGAACATGTGTCTTAGGGCATGCATTTGCAGAACAAGTGTTTTCATTCATGCATTAGCACTGCCAAGTGTTGTCATTCATGCAATGGCACTGCCAAGTGTTGTCAATTCATATTTCGTATTATTGTGCAGGGTGTAGTCATTTCATCTTTTGTATTATTGTGCAGAGTGTAGTCATTTCATCTTTTGTATTATTGTGCAGAGTGTAGTCATTTCATATTTTGTATTGTTGTGCAGGGTGTAGTCATTTCAATCAGATTTATTCAAACATAAACAACAATTTTATTGAAACATTAAAATTACATTACAAACAGACAACGACTCTGAGGTTAAACACACATAACACAAAACACTTCAAAAATCAAACACACAAGCATAACACATGATCTTATTTATTGAGTGCACTTTTGACGTTCTTCTTCATTGCTACACTATATGAACTATGTCAACAGAGTGGAAAGTGGCAATCTAATATGACATTGGTAATTAATGAAGATGGTCCGCTAGTCACGATGCATGAGGTTCAAACTATTAGCCAACTAGGAGCCAGTACTTGTTTGAAGCCGGAGGGAAAGAATCTTTTTTCTATGATAGCAAACTGCTATCCAGAAGCTTGATGTGGGATGGAACTAGTGGCCATAGATTAACCTTTCCTCCCTTTGATTTGTCCAACATATCTGCAGGATTCTTTGCATCCACCGCCTTCGCCATGATGGCACCCTGTGTAAAATTTCTTATTTCACTCTTCCCCTTTTGAAATGTGTAATAAACAGCACTTCTGCAGAAATTTTATGTTCAAATTAGTGTTCCTTTGATCGTATTTCTCAGTCTATCTCTGTAACTTCCATGGAGATCTACTTGTTTCTCTTCATAGCAATGCATTTCTTCTTGTTCTTTATCTCATCGGCTGTGCATAACAACTTCACCGACCTCTCAGCACTGCTGGCATTCAAGGACCATGTCATCGACCCAAACGGCATTCTCTCCGCCAGCTGGACCACCAACACCTCCTTTTGTTCTTGGACTGGCGTCTCTTGTAGCCGCCAAAGGCAAAGAGTCGTTGCTCTTAATCTTTCTAGCTCATCTCTTTCTGGTACCATACCTCCTCAGATCACCAACCTGTCCTTTCTGTCATACATCCAGCTTTCCAATAACAGCTTTGTCGGCCCCATTTCCGACTCATTTGCACAGCTGCCTCGTCTCAAGTCACTCATACTTGAACGGAATCACCTTTCTGGTTCTGTACCTCCTGCCATTTTCAACATGTCTTCGATAACTGAACTAAGCCTTAGGCACAACAATCTTTCAGGGACTCTTCCCTCAAATGACAGCCTTCATGCAATTCTTCCTCAAGTTCAATTTCTTTCTCTGTCAACTAACCTGCTGAGTGGCAACATCCCATCTAGCCTTTCCAATTGCCATCATCTTCAAGTACTTTCAATGGCGGCCAACCGCTTAAGTGGAAATATACCACCGGAACTTGGGAATTTGCAGCAACTTAAACTTCTATATCTGGGAGGTAACTATCTCACAGGTACTATGCCACCTTCATTAGGAAACCTTACAAATCTGGTCGAACTAGACCTCCCCTATCTCAATATCCACGGCAATATTCCTGATCAGTTGGGTCGTCTATCAAATCTTGAGAGGTTAAACCTTGCTAGCAACCATGGTGTAACTGGTCCTATTCCAATTTCCCTCTCAAACATTTCAAAACTCCATGTGTTAGACCTGAGTGATGAGCAGCTTACTGGACCAGTTCCTGCACACTTTGGGAACATGCCTCAACTTAGGACCTTGTTTCTTACAGGGAACAATCTAACTGGAGGATTGGACTTCCTCTCGACGCTTTCAAGCAGTAGAGTCTTAGAAACAATAGATTTGGGAAGAAATGAGCTGGATGGTTCTCTTGCCAATACAATTGGTAATCTGTCGAAGAATCTTCAAGTTTTGGTTGTTGCTAGGAATCATATCAAGGGAAAGATTCCTGCTGAATTGGGTAACCTGACCAGCTTGTTGGCTCTAAATTTAGGCAATAATGAGTTTGTGGGAAGGATACCTTCTGAACTATTAATGTTACAAGGGCTTCAATCACTAGGCTTGGGAAATAACAGAATACATGGATCCATCCCTCATGAGCTTGGTCAATTGAGAAGCCTGAACACGCTGTCCCTTAGCGGTAATCATATTTCTGGATCCATACCCGACACTTTGGGAAATATCAGCGGTCTGCAGCACTTGATCCTGAGTGGTAATGAATTATCTTCCGGAATTCCTGAAAACATGTGGAGTCTCAGTGGCCTTATTGAGTTAAGTCTGTCACAAAACTATCTGAGTGGATCACTATCTTCAGGGGTAGGGAACCTGAAGTCTCTGGACATGTTCAATATATCAATGAACCAGTTGTCGGGTACTGTTCCAAGCACTTTCAGAGATCTCCAAATGCTTAGGTCTCTAGATCTTTCGAATAACTCGTTTGATGGTCAAATTCCACCATCATTTGGTGAGCTAATTAGTATTGAAGTCTTGAACCTTTCATGCAATAACCTCTCGGGCGCCATACCAAACTCTTTAGCCAATCTACGGTATATCAGAAGTATAAACCTGTCTTTCAACAAGTTGGAAGGAGAGATTCCAAAGGGGGCTGCATTTTCCAATCGCGCTATCACATTCTTGGTAGGAAATGTAGCATTATGTGGAGCACCTAAACTAGGCTTCTCACCTTGTCCTCCAAAAGCTGCAGTTTCTAATTCACGGATGAGGATGCATTTGCTTAAATATATTCTACCAGCTATTGCTTGCACTATTGCCCTTGTTACCTTTTTCTGCATCTTATTAATACCCCGTCGGAAGAAAACCGAGGACCAAGCTGCTACAGACTCGCTATCCCCCAATGACCATAGTCTGATCTCATACAATGAACTTGTACGTGCCACTGAAAATTTTAACGAGATGAACTTACTAGGGAAGGGGGGCTTCAGCTCTGTGTACGAAGGATGTTTAGATGACGGACTACTCACTGCGATAAAGGTTTTGAATGTGGAACCTCATGGAGGTTCAAGTGCTTTCGATGTAGAGCATCGTACCTTGTGCATGGTTCGTCACCAAAACCTCATTAAAATCATCGGCATTTGTTGCAGCTTGGACTTCAGGGCACTTGTCCTCGAATTCATGCCTAATGGAAGCCTAGAAAGGTGGCTTTACTCCCACAACTACTGCCTGGACCTACTCCAAAGGATTAACATAGTAATCGACGTGGCGTCAGCAGTTGAATACCTCCATCATCACCATTTTCAGGTTGTGGTTCACTGCGATTTAAAGCCGAGCAACATATTGATTGATGAAAACATGACAGCTCGTGTGAGTGACTTCGGGATTGCAAAGCTTTTGCTTGGTGATAGCTGGACTATAGCATCAGCAAGCACACCAGGAACACTTGGGTACATGCCACCAGGTATTTTACCTTATACTTCTCAAACAGAATTTTGTAAAATTTCTCTATAATTTGATAACATTCACTGTTTATTTGCGTATGCGAATAGAGTATGCATTGTCAGGAAGAGTCTCAAGAAAGGGGGATGTTTATAGCTTTGGAATATTGTTGCTAGAAATCTTTACAAGAAAGAAGCCTACTGATCCTATTTTCACCGGGGAATCAAGCTTGCGGCGGTGGGTATGTGAGGCACATCCTGCTACTCTACTGGATATTGTTGATCACAATCTTTTGAAAGATGGGTCTGGAAATGCGAGATCACGAGAAGATCTTATCCGCATACATGCATGTATATCTTCTATTCTAAAGTTGGGCGTGATCTGTTCAAGGGGCTCGCCTAAAGAAAGGCCTGAAATGAAAGAAATTGTTCCAAAACTGCAGAAGATCAAAAGGGACTACTTATCTGTGTCTTCTGTTGCTTAAAGCCTCAAAGCATGGCATATGCTGTTTTATTGATCTGCAGAGCTAAATTTTGGTGACCAGCAATAATTATTGTTGTAATAACAAACATGTTCCAATTATTATTGTTATTATTATGATGCTTTTCATACACATTTTTAAGTAGACTTGTTAACTTTTTTTTAAATACTTCGATGCCGTTTTTTTTTCTTTTTTTTTAATTGTGGACGCGGGAGGTGGGGGCCCACCCACGTGGGCAGTCTGCCCACGAGCAGACGAGCCGCCTGCTCGTGCTGTGCCGCACCGCCCGCGGTCCGTGCGTTGAGCACGAGCGCGGGATTTTTCCCGCTGAATCCTTTCTTCTCGCGCGCTCTGCCTTTCCCGCCGTGAGAGCCCGCTAATTTTTTCGGATCCCCCTTTGGTTTCCTATAAGGGCCTGTTTGTTTGTTTTCTAAAAACCAAGAAATGGAAATGGAAAAGGTGGAGATCTCAAAATAACCAATTTCTTCCATTTCCATCCTTAAAACTCACCCATAACATCCAATAAAATATTATTTTCATCCAACAACTCAACCACATCATCTAATAAAATATTATTTTCATCTAACCACTCATCCACCACATCTAATAAAATATTATTTTCATCTAACCACTCATCCATCACATCTAATAAAATATTATTTTCATCCAAACATCACTCAACTCATCTCTTTTCATCATTTCAAATCACTCACATCATCGAATAAAATAATATAACAATTCACCTCATCTCATTAACATTTCATTTCTTCCATTTCATCCCAAAAAGTTATGAAAACACTTTTCTTAATCTTTCTTCATATCACCCAATAATACAATGACAACTCATCTCATCTCATTTCATTTCTTATTTTTAAGAATGAACCAAACAAAAGAAAACAAGAAAACTACAGGAAATTGTTTTCTTATATATAATTCATTTCCTTATTTTTTTTGGCCAACCGAACAACATCAAAACTAGTTTTCTTAAAAAATCACTCACATCATCCAATAATAATGTGACAATTCATCTCATCTCATCTCCATTTCTTTGATTTCCTTTTTTTTTAGCCAACCGAACAAATCAAAAACCTATTTTTTTAGAAATAGTTTTCTATTTCTTTGATTTCCCATTTTTTTAAGGCAAACGAACAGGCCCTAAATAGAGAAGGGGTGGAGGAGTTTTGAGAGTGGGGAAAAAAATCTCAAGTTGAGTTTTGAGAGAAAAGACAGAGAGGAAGAGAGAACTTGTATAAGTTTGGTATTTTTCCTTCATAGTGAAACCCCCTCCCGTGGACGTAGGCAAGTTTGCCGAACCACGTAAATTTTGTGTTTGTATTTGTCTTATCTGTGAGTTGTCATAGCTTGTAGGTTCCCTCGACATTTCAGTCCTAGAACTGATGAGAGGAAGAGTGTATATTTCACTTTGATGAAATATATCACTTTCGATTCTTGTTTCCTTTGAGAAATAAGAATTTCACTATCTATTCTAGTTTCTTTTGAGAAACAAGAATATAGAGGTTGACTTGTGCTTTTGTAACAACAAAAGCTAGGGCTATCTCTCAGGTGATATCGCTTCCGCGGCGTGAGGCGTGACTCTACGCCCAATAATTGGTATCAGAGTCCTTATTCAGATTGGCGGTGGTTGAGCTACTGATCTAAGTTGGTGGTTGATTATTATGTGGTAAAACACTAAGTATTTGTTGAAATTCCTGAGAGAAGCGGACAAGCAGAGAATGACTTCTACAAGTAAAACAAGTTAAGTTGGAAAGTACGAGATTGAAAAATTTAATGGAAAAAATGATTTTTTCTATTGGAGGATGCAAATGAAAAATTCGCTGATTTCGCAAAAATTGCACAAGGCTTTGGCTGGAAAAGAGAAGCACAAGAATATGTCTGATGAGGATTGGGAGGAGCTGGATCTAGAAGCACGGGCGTCGATTATCCTTTTCCTTGAAAGGGATGTAGCTTTCTTGGTGGACGGGGAGGAAACGGCTGCGGGCGTGTGGTTAAAGTTAGAGAGCACCTTCATGACGAAGAGTCTAACGAACCGGATCTATTTAAAATTCAAATTATATACTTGCAAGATGGAGGAGGGCTCGTCAATCCGGGAGTACATCAACAAGTTCGATAGGATCATATCGGATTTGAAAGACATTGAGGTGACAGTGGAAGACGAGGATCAGGCGTTTCTACTACTTCTATCTCCGTCGAAGTCTTATGAAACCTGTTGCAAACACTGATGCTTGTGGGTGACAGTTTGTCGATGGATGAAACTAGAACGACGCTTCTAGAGGATGATCTTCGAAAAATTACAACTAGTGATATGACCACTGGTGGTAACAAGGAACAAGCTCAGGGACTGTTTGCCAGAGGAAGAGGCAATGAGCGAGGAAAAGGCAATGGAGGAAAGTCTAGATCTAAATCGAGACCTCTTGCGGGACGAGCGTGTTTCAAATGCGGTGAAGTTAGGCATTTTAAGGTCGATTGTCCTAACAAGAGAGTAGGTGGGAAGAAGAACAACAACAAGACTGAAAAACGAGAAGGCAAGGAAGAGGCGAGCTATGCTTCAGGGGAAGGGAGCGATAATGAATGTTATGTCGTCACGGGTGGTGAGGATACCTCCGGGAAGTGGATTCTTGATTCGGGTTGCTCTTACCACATGTGCCCAAATAGGAAGTGGTTTACTACCTATAGAAGCATTGAGGGTGGAACCTTATTGATGGGGAACAACCATGCTTGTAAAACAGTGGGGTTAGGCGATATCAAGATCAAGATGCATGATGGAGTGGTTCGAACCTTGACGAATGTAAAGCACGTTCTCGACTTGCGGAAGAATCTTATTTCAGTTGGTGCTTTGGATCCCGGGGGTTGCAAGATTGTAACAGAGAATGGAGTGAAGAGGGTTGTTCGAGGTTCCCTAACAGTGATGAAGGGTATTCGTCACGGTAATCTATATACTCTCTCGGGTAAGATGGTGACGGGAGATGCAGCAGTTGGAGCTGAAGGAAGTGGTGGAGACCCATGTGATCACACACGGTTATGGCATAGGCGGCTTGGGCACATGTCAGAGAAGGGTCTGGATCTGCTTGGTAAAGAGGGTTTGCTAAAGAATCTGAAGAAACCTTACATGGATTTTTGCGAGGATTGTATGTATGGAAAGGCACACAGGGTCCAGTTTCTGAGGAGCAAGCACGAGAGCAGAGGGATTCTAGATTATGTGCACATGGATATTTGGGGTTCGGCTTCGACAACTTCCAAAGGTGGTTCCAGATATTTTGTTTCATTCATAGATGATCATTCTAGGTATGCTTGGATTTATTTTCTGAAGCATAAGAATGAGGTATTTGAGACATTCAAGAAGTGGAAGGTGATGGTTGAGAACATGACAGGGAAGAAATTGAAGATACTGAGATCTGACAACGGTACAGAGTATACAGATGGTGCCTTCAAGGAGTTCTGTGATCAGGAGGACATTGCTAGACACTGGACAGTTAGATCTACACCACAGAAGAATGGGGTTGCGGAGAGACTGAACTGAACACTGCAGGAGAAAGCAGTGAGTATGCGATCATATGCGGGTTTGGGCAAAGAATGGTGGGCAGAGTCGATTGCTACAGCTTGCTATATAGTGAATCGATCTTCACATTCGACATTGGACGGTGATACACCCTATCGGGTGTGGTCAAAGGAGCATGCAGATTATGAGAGGCTCCGGATTTTCGGGTGTACCGCCTACTATCACGTCAATGAGGGAAAGCTTGACGCGAGGGCCAAGAAGGTAATTTTTTTGGGGTATGCAAAGGGCGTAAAAGGCGGCCGCCTTTGGTGTACAGAAGATTCGAAGTTCATGATCATCAGGGAAGTTACCTTTAATAAGAAGTTCATGATTGCTAGGGTGCCCAAAGATGGTGGTGTTGAGACTGTTAGGACTTCCAAGTCTCAGGTCATTGAGATAGAACCTAAAGACCAACCAGGTTCTAGTCATGTTCAAGTGGGAAATCAGGTAGATGATGAGCTTGAGCATGAGGAGGTTCAGAAGGAGAATGCACAGACACTACAACAACAGCAGCTCAAGGATAGCTTGGCTTCCACTAGGCCAAGGCGAGCATACAAGCAGGTACAGAAGCTGGGGGCTGATCAACCCCTGAAGCACTATGGGCATGTTAATTTGGTTGAGTATGCACTCTCGGTGGAGGAAGATGAGCCGGTCTCCTTCAAAGAAGCTATTCGAGATAAAGATAGCGAGAGTTGGTTGGCTGCGATGGAGGAGGAGATGAAATCTCTCCGGAAGAACCAAACATGAGAGGTGGTCCCATTGCCTGTAGGAAGAAAAGCTATTGGTTGTAAGTAGGTGTATAAGAGAAAGGAAGATCATTCAGAGATCGGTGGTACGAGATACAAGGCGAGGCTAGTGGCTAAGGGGTTTGCACAAAGAGAGGGTGTGGATTACAATGAGATATTTTCTTCGGTGGTAAAACACACTTCTATTCGGGTGCTATTAAGTATTGTTGCTCATGGTGATCTTGAGTTGGAACAACTCGATGTCAAGACGGTCTTCTTGCACGGAGATTTGGATGAAGAGATCTACATGCATCAACCTGAGGGTTACAGGTTGAGGACAAGGAGAATCATGTATGTCGCTGTATGGATTGAAGCAATCTCCTCGGCAGTGATACAAGCGATTTGACTCCTTCATGCTGAAGCATGGGTTTTCTCGGAGCGATTATGATTGTTGCGTTTACATTCGGAAGCTTCGTGGAGGTGATTATATCTATCTCTTGTTGTATGTGGATGACATGCTTATTGCATCGAAGAACAAGGTGGAGATAGATAAGCTAAAATCTCAACTTAGTAAAGAGTTCGAGATGAAGGACATAGGCGCTGCAAGAAAAATACTGGGTATGGAGATTAGAAGAGAGCGGGCGAATCGGCGATTGTTCTTGAGTCAGAAGGGATACATAGAGCGGGTGATCGCGAGGTTCGGGATGCAAAGTGCTAAGTCGGTGGTGACTCCATTGGCTCAATACTTCAGGCTTTCAGGTAAACAATCTCCCACTACAGCAGAAGATAAGGCACACATGGAGTGTGTTCCTTATGCTAGTACAGTTGGTAGTTTGATGTATGTCATGATGTGTACACGTCCTGATATTTCACAGGCGGTTAGTGTGGTCAGTAGATTCATGGCGAATCCGGGAAAGACACACTAGAAGCGGTGAAATGGGTCCTGAGGTACATGAAAGGTATCGCGGATACGGGTCTGTGTTTTGGTGGAAATACTGTCAGATCGACGGGTATATGGACTCATATTATGCGGGCGATCTAGATAGACGACGATCTACTACTGGTTATATATTCAGGATACATGGAGCTCCAGTTAGTTGACGATTGATGTTGCAGGCTACAGTGGCACTTTCTACAACTGAGGACGAGTACATAGCTATGGCGGAGGGAGTGAAGGAAGCATTGTGGCTGTGGGATCTTCTAGACGATTTGGGGATTGAGCAGGAAAACGTGAACTTGTGGTGCGACAGTCAGAGTGCGATTCACTTGACGAAAAATCAAGTTCACCATGCTCGTACTAAGCATATCGACATCATGTATCATTTTGTGCGGGATGTCATAGAGGAATGCGATATTTCTCTCATGAAGGTGCATACGAATGAGAATCTCGCGGACATGTTAACCAAGGTGGTCACAGGTAGCAAGTTTAAGCATTGTTTGGATTTGCTTCATATCAGCCCGTGTTGAGTTGCCCAAGAGGGCATGGCCCTACGGGGCAGAGTTGGAGGTGAGGTGGAGACTATGTTGGAGAATAATCGCAGAACTACGATTAGCTTGATCCCGGTGGAGGGTACGTAGGCAGTCGCGGTATAGTGACGCAGCTGGTTTGGCATAGTTGGCCTGGATCTCTCTGGTGAAGTTCGTGGGGTTCTTCTGGTTTTCGTTCAAAATTTGAGTTTATCAAATGATGAACGAGGTGGAGAATTGTGGACGCGGGGAGGTGGGGGCCCACCCACGTGGGCGTCTGCCCACGAGCAGACGAGCCGCCTGCTCGTGCTGGGCCGCGCCGCCGACGGTCCGTGCGTTGAGCACGAGCGCGAGATTTTTCCCGCTGAATCCTTTCTTCCCGCGCGCGCTACCTTTCCCGCCGTGAGAGCCCGCCAATTTTTTCGGATCCCCCACTTTGGTTTCCTATAAATAGAGAAAGGGTGGAGGAGTTTTGAGAGTGGGGAAAAATCTCAAGTTGAGTTTTGAGAGAAAAGAAAGAGAGGAAGAGAGAACTTGTATAAGTTTGGTATTTTTCCTTCATAGTGAAACCCTCTCCCGTGGACGTAGGCAAGTTTGCCGAACCACGTAAATCTTGTGTTTGTATTTGTCTTATCTGTGAGTTGCCATAGCTTGTAGGTTCCCTCGACATTTTAGTCCTAGAACTGATGAGAGGAAGAGTGTATATTTCACTTTAATGAAATATATCACTTTCGATTCTTGTTTCCTTTGAGAAATAAGAATTTTACTATCTATTCTAGTTTCCTTTGAGAAACAAGAATATAGAGGTTGACTTGTGCTTTTGTAACAACAAAGACCAGTGCTATCTCTCAGGTGATATCGCTTCCGCGGCGTGAGGCGTGACTCTGCGCCCAACATTTACGGTTGCATTATGGGAAACAGTTGGGAGATAGTAGAGGATAAGTAATAATTGTTGGCAGGAGGCCTTTATTTTGTGGAGCAATTTCTTGTTCAGAATTTCTGCCGATAAATATTTCAAATTCTCAATGTAGCCTGTCATGTCTGTTTGGGAACCTAGAACATAGGGTTAAATGAGCAAGGAGTAGAAATGTTCATCAAGACAACTATTTTCACGGGATATTGATAAGAATTTTACACCGCTGCATATATTGAAAAAATGGTAGATAAGGGCTTACCTGTCTATTAATGGTAGATAAGGGGGTTTCTTCTAATCTCTACATGTTTACTGCTTTGAAGTATTGTATTTGTCATTATTCTATTTTTTTACACTGCCGCACTGCGCAGATGTTCAACAGGATCTTCTAGAAATATGAATTTTAATTATTTTTCTGTTTTATTAGAACAAAGGTTAATATCATATGTATGAATTTTTTTTTTATTTTTTAATTTATTACTTAAATAGAGCTAGGAATTACCTCTTTTTTCTCTGTAATGAATTCTTGTGTTGCGCATCCAATAAGAGTTTTTGTTGTATTAAACAATGTTATCTTTGCATTGTCCGCTCCATTTTTCATGAGAATCTTAACTACATACTTGTAGTTTTTATTGTTAATTTTTAGATATACGGTAATATTGAATTTTGATATGTTCATTTCATACAAATTTGATATTAATTAACCTTAGTACTGAATCATTAGCGGTTCTACGACATTTATCATTCATGCACTTATTACTAGCATCTTTATCTACCTTCTTGTTGTAAAATTTGCAAGTATAGAATCATCTTTCAAATCCATTTAAAATGGTAGTTATCTTTGCCTTAAATGTGCAATAGTGTCTTATATTGGTAAAATTTAGTTAGGTTTAATTGTGAATAAGAGTAGGTTTTTTAATAGTACCCGAATTCTATGATGTTTGCATAATATCACTAATTTGAATTTCTTTTGCATTTGTAAAGAGCGTTGATGGAGATCCTTTTATTTTGAAAGATTCTTCTAAATAAACACTGCATACTAGATTAAAATATAATATTATTTCTTTATTGTGTTATATGGAGATATGCTTATTCTACTTATCATTTCGTTAATCCTTTAGCATGTTGTATATTTAGATTAATACAATTGATGATATAATTTGCAATGATATGCTTATCTCCCATGCAAATTTGAGATATTTATAAGATGTATTTTATATTTAGTGGCATTTAATAAGAATTTTAATAATAAAATATATTACCTTTATAATTAGAGATTTTGAAATCTAATAGTGACATTATGGGTTTATCTTTGATTGTGTCTTTAAGAATCGATCCTTCATTTGTAGCCATATCCCTAAATAAGGTTGCGCGCTGAGTCATTCCACTATATATGAAAAAGAAAGAATAAAAAAAGAATGCCAATCTTAATTTTTTTCGTACGCTATTGAAAACAAGTATCATCTACATACCTTTTATCCATTATCATGATTTCCCTCCTATTATCTGTGTTAATGTCAGATGTTTAATAGTTGGGTTTAGTGTGGGTTATAGAGAGTTTAGGGTCCCTCAATCTTCGTTGATGGTTGATTATTGAGCAGAGGGTTCGGTCCTACATACAAACAATATATAAGAAGATTGAAATTGGTTTCTCCAGTAGTTTTTTTTGTCAATGAAAAGATTTTATTCATCAACTAGTATGAGAAATTATGTACATCAAGATCTCAAAAATGTTTTGAGATAACAAAATCTGTAACCAAAAGCTCTAAAGAAGAAAACTTAAGCAGAGCATTTACAATGAGTTTAACCAGGCTTTATTTTCAGCTGAGATCGATGAATTCAGATTTGAGATCAGAATATCCATCTTTATGTCCTTGATCAAACATTCCACGCTTCTATGCTTAAGTTGGAAGATCCTGGCATTCCTTTCTCCCCAAATCCTATAAATTGTAGCTGAAAATACCACGCGCTTGATCCCTTGTTTGAAACCTTTCCCCCTCACTCTTGTACAAAACCAGTCCAATAGAAGTCTTCAATCGCAAGACTTCCAAGTGAATTCATGCCAGTTCATGATGCCATTCCACACCTCACCTGAAAATCTACAATCGAAGAACATATGATTTCTATTTTCCGAGCTATCACCAGAACATAACCTGCATACATTTGTATTAATGATTCCCCTCCTTAACAACCTGTCTTGTGTAACCAGTCGGTTGTGAAGAGCAAGCCAACTAATGAAAGAATGTATTGGATAGCCCATCCTTTCCCATATAGTATCATGCCATGGGACTATATACAGGGGAAAAGCATTGTATAAAGTTGATAATTAAGCTTTTGAATTTCCAAAACAGGAACTCAGGAGCTGTACCAGATTATCAACCCCTCCATAGTGCATCACAGCTTTATCTCTCTTCTTCAACATTTGTTTCCACATCTAAGAATCCCACATCCTTGCACACACATGCCAGATGTCCCTATGTATCAAATAAGTCCCATGAACCCATTTGATCCATATAGATTCTTTATTTATATGGATGGACCATAAATTTTTTAAAACTGCAACCAAATTTCATATATAGGCAGAAAAAACACCAAGACCACCTTGCTTTCTTCCCAGACATACAGTTTCCCAAGCAACGAGAGGAGCTTTTGAGGTTTGATTTGTTTTACCCCAAAGGAGAAGTTCCTATACATTTCATCAACTTTGCGGGTAACATTTACATGCAAGATATAATTTGAAGTCCAATAAACTTGCACCCCCAGTATGACACTCCTGATGGCTTATAATCTGCCAGCATAGGTAAGATTTTTATGTTTCAGCCAAGTCTGAAGTTGGTTAGACACTTTGTTTATGAGTGCATTACAGTCCATATATGATAGTTTCTTGCAAATGAGTGGGACTCCCAAGTATCTGATTGGAAAATTCCCTTCTTTGAATCCCAAGAGATTTGTAATTTTAGTCTTGACTGCATCATCAACTCAGCCAAAGAAAATTGAACATTTATCTTGATTTACTTCAAGTCTAGCTGTCACGCCCCGCTTCCCAAAATACACGGGAATCGGAACGTGAACAAGCCCGCAACGTATTAGATTGAGAAGAAATATATACTATTATTTTTTTTCTTTTCTTCTCAATCCAATACGATAAGCGTCTGAAAATAAATACAATGCAAAGGCACAGGTCCCCGATCACAATCAGTAAGAATATAATGAACAACACAAAATAAAATAATACATATCACAGATGAATATTATCCAAGACATAAAATTCAGGTCAACATGCCCTTATACCAAACTATCTGAATGAAATACTGGAGAA
>BQKN01014632.1:0-19589 GCA_022839385.1 Asparagus kiusianus | reverse complement strand
GCTTTTGTCCTTCTTTACGGTTAAGGACTAACCGGCAACGCGTGTTAGGCGCTGACTTTGAGGTTTTTGGCAAACCCCCAGCCCTCAACGGGTTTGACGTGCCTTTACCGACTACCGTTTGAATCGGGCTAGCATGCGAATTGTCTAAATCCGTTCCGCATGTAACGTTGTGCTAAGAGAGCAAGCTCGCTTAGACTTAGTGCTATGATTTTGAATACATAGGCTTCGTCCTTCTCTCGGGAATAGACTACCCGGCAACGCGTGTTAGGCGTTGACTTCATCTCTATCTTTTCTAAAAGTAAAGACAGGGGAAAAGGTGCTATGATTTTGAATACATAGACTTCGTCTTTCTCACGGGAATAGACTACCCGGCAACGCGTGTTAGGCGTTGACTTCATCTCTGTCTTTTCTAAAAGCAAAGACAGGGGAAAAGGTGCTATGATTTTGAATACATAGACTTCGTCTTTCTCACGGGAATAGACTACCCGGCAACGCGTGTTAGGCGTTGACTTCATCTCTGTCTTTTCTGAAAGCAAAGACAGGGGAAAAGTGGGAGAGGAAGAATTTTATATTCTATCTCCCAGCATTGAAGAGGAAGAATTTTTTATTCTATCTTCAATTGGAAAGAAGACTCAATGGGAGAGGAAGAATTTTATATTCGATCTCCCATTGCTGAAGAGGAAGAATTTTATATTCTATCTTTAGTTGGCAAGGAAACTCAAGGTGGGATCTCCACCCTCAGGATCCGAAAGGTGAAACTAGGAGTGGGATCTCCACTCCGAGAATCGAAAAGTTCAAACGACCTTAACTTTCATAGTTTTGGTCATTTGAATCTGAAGAGGAAGAATTTTATATTCTATCTTCAGCAGGAAAGGAAACTCGGGGTGGGATCTCCACCCCCAGGATCCGAAGGATGAAACTATGAGTGGGATCTCCATTCCGAGAATCGAAAAGATTCGGATAACTCTAACTGTAGTAAGGTTTGACTAATTGGGAGATTTGAGACGATCGTAACTGTAAAAAAGTTTGATCGATCGATTTGTGGACCTCTCGTTCATTGGACGAATCGAGAGGGGAATTTGGCTTTGGTCCTAACTGTAGTAAGGTTTGATCAAGTGGGAATTGTGTGGTGGAGACTATGAGTAGTCAGACCTCACTGAAATCTTTGTGAGGAAAGATTAATCCATCGAATGATTAGATCTCATCTCAGCAAAAAAGTGTTTGTGAGAGTTAGAGTCCGACGAACAAGAACATTCGGAATTCGAATGTGGATTTCTTGTTCTTCTCTCTTACAGCGACCGGGTTATCCCTAAGAATATCCCAATGTAGTATTCTTCCGAGAACTTCCCGGTACATTAATAATCCACCCCCAGCTTCTTCGTGAAACTGGGGTTATCATTGTATCTGGTTGTATGATCGGGTTATCCTTAAGAATACCACGCATGGCATTCTCCAGGAGCTTCCCGTGGAAGAAAGGAAATAGTTTAGACTCATATACTTGTTGGAGTATCAGGGAGCAGTTTAACCTCTTATACCGGTCGGAGGGTTGAGAAACAGTTTATACTCGTGTACTCGTTGGAGTTTCCGGAAGCAGTTTATACTCTTATACCGTTCGGAGTTATGCCGTTCTTAACCGGCTCACCCTAGCATTATGACGCCGGCTTCAACCAAGGTTTGGATGCTATCCTTGAGTGTAAAGCACGCCTTGGTTGGGTGATGGATCCTTCTATGGTATGCACAGTACCTCGGATCCGTAACATCGTCAGCTTCCCCTTGATTCGTGATCGGTGGGAGCTTGATCTTGTTATTGTCCAGGAGGGACTTGAAGATGGCTGGAACATCTTCGTCCTTGAAAGAGTATCCTTTTTGAGGCCTCTGATCCGAAGTCTTTTGCTGCCTCCGGGATTGCTGTTGCGACGTTTTATTAGCAGCCGCTGCAGGTGCTTTGCCCCCGTCATGAGAGGCGAAGTTTGAGTTTGGAGAATTAGCCATCGGTTGGCTCCTCTCGGCCTTCTTCCTTTTGAGGAATCGCTCAGCTTGCTCTCCTCGGGCCTTCAAATCCTTCCATGTCTTGAGTGGCTCTACTCCCATAACATCCAGGATGTTAATGGACAAATTGTTATGACAAGTCTGCAAGATGAATTCCTCCGTGATGGGATCCTTGCAGTTCATTGCCTGATTGCGAAAGCGTTTGATGAAGGTATCCACCGACTCTCCGTTTCTTTGTTTCTCATCGAAAAGTGTCCTGACCGACACTTCGTCATCATCATCAAAGAAATGAGTGAGGAACATGCTTTCCAAGTCCTCCCAGCTGTTGATGCTTCCAAATTTAAGACGTCGATACCAATCGAAGGCAGGCCCGCGAAGGGTGCCGACGAATGATCGAACCATCAAGGCTTCATTGCCGGAGATCGTGCCCAAGTGGGACTTGAAGTAGATTAGATGCTGAGTGGGCGAACCCCTCCCGTCGAACGGCGTGAAGTTGATCAGGTTGAACTTCGCTGGATATGGGATCGAATCCCACTCTTTCGGATAAGGACATGGAATGCCGGTCTTCTTTACATCTTGAGCAGACATCAAAGCGTTGAATTTGCTCTCGAGATCCTTCATTTTTTCGTCCTCATCTACATCCTGTTTTGAGCAACTTTCGAGAGGAATAACGGGGCCACCCCCAGCATTGTTATCTTTGGGGGGACCACCCCCAGTATTTTTGGGCGGTGCATCGGCCATGACAATTTCGTCCACTTCAGGATCGCTATCAATTACGGCGTTTTGGGTGTGACGACTGGATTCAACTAGTTGATTTGACAAAGCTTAGATTTGTTAGTCGTGCATTTGTCTCATCTCCTGCATAGCCATTTCTATTTCGATTTTGAATGCTTCTTTCTGTTTGGCTAGAGCATCCTCAATGATTTTGGCTATTTGCTCGGTGTTGATCATTAACGACTCATAGGGTTGTCCCGCGCTCGATGCTATGTCATCGGACGCTACAGCCGAGCAAGAATCTGAATCAGCGTCTGAGACTTCTTCTTCTAAAGAAAGGCCCTTTTGTATCCTTCGGTAATCTTTTCGGCCATTGGTTCCTGACCGCAACCGCGTCATACACCGGGATATTTCGGCAAGCTGATCCAGGTTGAAGTACCGTGTTGATTCCCCTCTGCCAGCCATGTTAGCCGATACTCTTGGGTATTCGTCCTCTTGGAAACGTCTTGGCTTGGAGATCCTCTCAAACACCGAGACTCTCTTTGGGGTTTGAAGACAGCGGCATTCTGACAGCACCGCCTTGATATTGTTGGCACACGGGCAATGAGACTCCGTGTTTTGAGCGTATCTCTTTCGAAACTTATTCGCACCCCCAGCTCTATAGTACAACTCATCAGTTTGATAACTAGAGCAACCTACAGAGTGTTGGTGTGATCTCCCAGGTATAACACCATCATCATCAGACGAGTGTGTTTCCTTTTGGGGATGCAACGCTTTGTTAGCGTTTTCAAGAGTCGCGCGTTCAAGTTTACGCTTTTGTGAGCGTGGAAACTGAACGGGCTCTTTTGCTTCGACTCGCAATCCGATGCGGTCGGCCATAGGGGCTTTCCCTTTGTCACTCTTCTTGGGGGGATTGATATCACCCCCAGTCTGAGTTGTCATTTGGGGAGTTTTTAA
This sequence comes from Asparagus kiusianus, assembly GCA_022839385.1. Lineage (NCBI taxonomy): Eukaryota > Viridiplantae > Streptophyta > Magnoliopsida > Asparagales > Asparagaceae > Asparagus > Asparagus kiusianus. The sequence goes on along the minus strand of BQKN01014632.1, from coordinate 15,929 downwards.
TGGTCCCAATCGCTCTTTGACGGGTGCTTTACCTCGGTTTTTCGGTAAAGGACCGAGGCGACCCTTCAAAGGGATTCTGGCTCTTGTATGATTCACGTTCTTGCTGAACTCCGTAGGAGGTGCAAGAACGGGATCTGGATTTGAAGTAGGCTGGATGATAACCAGCTCCCCCTCCGCCTTAGGTGCTGCTTTTGGCTTTGGCACCCAAGCCCATTTGTGTGTGGACAGCTTTTTGACCGCCTCTTCTTTCTGCATCTCCTTCGCTTTCTGCAGAAGGAGTTGGGCATGCGTACGCAAAGCGCGGCGTTTCTTGATTCACTCTTCGAGAGTAGAGCGAGTCCTCTTGACACGGATCCATTCACTTATCTCCGCTTTAGAGGAGGAGTTAATTGTTCGCCGTTGCTGCTCTTGGCGTTGCCTGGATTTCAGATCCATGTTGTAACGGATCCCGTCCATCGGCTCCAAAGCCTTGGCCATCTGACGAGCAAGGTTTTGACGTTGTCTTTGGCGTGCCCTCTTTGACATGGTTGGAGCAACTTCAGCAGTCACCTTTGTGGCGGAAGGGAGATCTGGATCTGCGGCCTCGACCACGCTGAACGACGCAAGGACGTTACGTGGTGCGGGGGCTACAGCGGCAATGGGCTCTTGAATCTTCGAGCTGGAGGTCCCGCGAACGTTCCCGGAGGAGCATGCCTTCTTGCGCCGGTTCGGGGAGGCAGATCTGGAGGAGGAGGAGGAGAGGTACTCTTTGAATTTCTGCTGATCGAACTCGTATTCGATCTCTTCATTCACCCGGATCTTGAAATCCGGTTGCGTCACAACGATCTCGGCGGCGAGATCGTTGGCTCCCACTGTGGTCGCCAGCTTATTTTCGGGAAAGTTGCTGTATTCATTGCTTTTGAGATCTGTTACAACTTCAGACGTTACAACAAATATCAAATAAAGATTCGATCTTTTTATAAGATCTACTCGTGCAACGAAACAAAGATTACAACTTTAACGAAAATAAACACGAGATCCCGTTTTGGTGCGGTCTCGCTTGCGTGGGTCTTTTAGCCTGTGACGGGGATGTTGATATCCGTGGACCACCGGTCGATTAGATCCTTTCCGGAAGAATCCGGCAGAGTTTCGTCTATCCGCGAAGGGATATAGAAACAGAACTTCGTCGATCCGCGTGAGATCTAGAAGTTTGGAAGCGTATGTCTCGGCTAAAACGAGACACTAGCTCTTCTTAGTGTCACCGCTAAGGGGCAACACTAAGGAAAAATAAAGGGGTGAATGAAGGGCTGATGAAGAACTTCTTACTCCTCGCTCGGGCAGGGCTTCGCCGCTTCAGATCTCGCTCCTTTGCTCTCCCAAAAAAAATCAGCAACCACCAAGAGCAATTGCCAACTAAGAGCCAAAAATCAGGAGCCCCTCACAAAGGAGGCCAAGGGAGGCTATTTATAGCCACAAGGAGAGGGGGGGTGCCCAAGAATCCGAGACACCCCCTTGGGTGTCTCGGAAAATCCGAGACACCCTTGGGGTGTCTCGGATTTTCTGAGACACCCCCGGGGGTGTTTCGTGTTATCCGAGACGCTCCGTGGTGTATCTTAATTGGTTTCGCTGTCGATTGATCGCCCGAACTTGGATTTGAGTGATTCCGGGTGCATTGGATTTCTGACGAGTAGCTCTGTCGGTCCCGTTGGTCGGATTATCAGTGGGGCGAACGGGGCACGACGGGCGTTGGTCCGATTGCAGTGATCGCGGGGTTTTCGGTCAATCTGTATCCCCGTGATTCTGAGATTCTGTCGGCTCACGTAGTCCGTTGGTTCGCTTTAGGCGCTCACCGACGTCATTTGAACTCTTGTGAACTGGGTAGTGACGTTCAATCGTCGTTCGTTAACACTGAGCTGCTTGCGGAGACCTATCGGCAATTTTCGATGCCTACACTGGGCAGAGGCTATGTTAGGCTCTGAAGGCCGTCGCGATCGACCTCCACGGTGGACCACCAGTCCTATTTTGGCTGTCCATGTTTTAGGTCTTGGTTTTGGTTTGTTGAGTAAATGTCTCGATCTAATGATTATAGACTATGATTTTTAGTGATTGTTAAACACCTGGATTAATGGTGAACTTCAGATAGGGGCACGCACACCGAGATTTGTGAATTTATGCTATTCATGTGTTAGATTTGACACCTTTTCGACATGAGTTAAATTAATAAACACATATGAATTATGTTGTTCTATATGTATCCGAAAATAGCGAGATGAAACCTATTTACCGCAGAACGATTGAGTAAGAGTACTACAATGGTATCGTTATTTCATGTATCTGGAATAGGAGAATAATAAATCCTATTGTCGCAGAGCGATTGATAACGAGCACTACGAAACTATCGCTATAGCACAAGCTGATGCACCCATAGATAATTGATTCAGTTGTAAGCTATACTTCCATGATAGATTGCCCGTGAGTAGGGTTTTTCCTTCGAGATTTTGGCACACCCGTTATGAACGGCAGACATAATTGTTTTAGCTTTTTGTTGATAACCTCTTATTTTAGAGCAGGTCATTTCGGACGTAGTTCGAGATGAGATGGTATTACTTTATGTTAGAGTTTTAGGGTAGTTATCATTTGATTATTTGTTTTTCATTCATAGAGAGAGTTATATGAATGTTTTGATATATGTATATACTAACTCTATTTTCTTATATACGTCTACCCCTTTCCCTGGGGAGAGGTAGTGATGATCTCGCTAGCGCTTTGGCACTCGTTGTTTTCCCCCCTTTCAGGCAGCGAGTCAGGTGCACGTAGAGTCGCAGGTTGATGGGACTGATTAGGTATCTTTTTGGCTACTATTATACTTTGTAGTTATTACAGAACTCCATGTAGTTAATTATTTTTCAGACTCTAGATTGGTATTTTATTTCATAGAGTTGAGAGCTATTGTAAGAATTTATTTATTTGACTCATTGTAGTTGAGGTTTTGGTTAGACTCAGAGATATATCCACTTCTTTCCAGTTGGGCTCATTATTAATATTTCTTATTATTCTTCTGTGTATATCTTTAGTGTTGTTTGATTTTGATTTTTTACCTGTCTGTACCTTCATCTATTTTTGTTTCCACTAGAGAGATAGTGATTGTGATAGTGATACATGTTGAAGCATGATGTTTGGTGCTTGGCAGATTTAACAATCCAAGTTTTACCTGGGACTACAGTTTTGTGTGAACCCTAGGGCATCACAGTTGGTATCAAAGATCTAGTTCTAATATCCTTAGGATCATTCTTGTGTCATATTATGGAGTTAGGATAGAGTTTCCTAGGGATCATGTATACAATCCGCTAGGAACCCTTAGTATGAGTGAGAGCGTATTCTATATGTACGAGGAAAATCTATAAAAAAAATTTATGAACTATTTGCTTAACTATTTAAGCATGACATGAAATATAAGTGATACAATTTACTTATTGGTATATGTTATATGCTTCATGCTTGAGATCCTATTTACTACGTAATAAGCTTTATCTTGGAATTATAGATGTTAGGAAGAGATCGTGGACGCCGAGTTTCTCGTGCTCAGGGAGTTGAGTAGGAAGATAGGGAGCCCGAGCCATAGCAGGCTCCGTAGTACTTAGTGGATCTCATAGAACCATTGGCAGCTCGTATGATGGCTATTGAGGAGCAGTTAGCAACCCAGGTTCGTCCAGAGACTTCCGTTAGTGAAGAGGCACCCGTTCAGGAGTCATCTTTTTAGGAGAGTATACCTGAGAGGGCACCAGTGGTTCCACCGACACCACCAGTTGATGACGGAGCAGCTGATTAGGAGGCTTGGCTTCGTTTAGTTGAGAGGTATCAAAAGTTGAAAGCACCAGAGTTCCATGGTTTGACAGATTCCTTTGCTGCGCACAAGTGGAAAGAGGATGTGAGCAACATCTTGGATATGCTGAATGTTAATTCGATGCAGAAGCAGATGCTAGTGGCTTTCAGCCTCAAGGGCGATGCGAGAGGATGGTATCAACTTCGCTTCACCCCAGAGTAGAGGAGGACGGTTTCATAGGAGACCTTTATATATTTGTTTGATGAGCATTATGTTTCGACTGCAGCAAAATCCGAAAAAGAGTTAGAGCTGGCTCGATTAGAGCAGGGAGATATGTCTGTCATGGACTTTGAGAGTAAGTTCATGTCATTACTCTGATTCACCAGCATGTGGCATACAGAGGAGCGGCAGGCTCAGATGTTCTTGATTTGACTTCGTCCAAGGTTGCACCAGTATATAGTATCACGGAGGTTTCGATCAGTACAAGAGGTAGGAGATGCTGCCATGGCTCAGGAGACGGATACAGCCATATTCATCAAGGACAAGGGAAATAGTAAGTCAGTACAGTCCGAGGACAAAGGAAAAGGGAAGAGACCATTTTGAGGCTCAGGAGGACCCCAGTAGCAGGGTAAAGTTCCGCATCATCAGGGTTCTCATAAGAAGGGCCATCAGCAGGACCAAAGAGCGTAGCAATAGCGCCGATTCTAGGGAGCTTGTTACAATTGTAACAAGATTAGGCACCGAACAGCCAAGTGCCGCAGCGCACCCACAGCAGGCCAGCAGGGAAGGACTCAGCAGCATCAGCAAAACCGCGCTAAGGTAGATGTCGTACTTGATTAGGAGCAACCGAAGACGGTTATCGAGATTCGTAACTTTTTAGGCCTAGTACTCTAATACAGAAAATTCATTCAAGATTTCTCGAGGATTGCCACGCCACTTACACTCCTTACTAAGAAGGGTGCATAGTTCATTTGGAGCATAGAGTGCCAGAAGGCATTTGCAACACTGAAGACTAAGTTGACTTCAGCACCAGCGTTGGTTATTCCTAGTAGGGTCTGGGCGGTGTATTGATGCAGACCCAAAGAGTTGTAGCTTATATTTCAATACAGTTCATGACTCATGGGCAGAATTATCCCACGCACGATTTGGAGCTAACAGCAGTGGTCTTTGTACTGAAGGCATGGAAACATTATCTGTACGGAGTGTAGTTTGAGTTATTCATAGATCACCAGAGTTTGAAGTACATTTTCTCTCAGAAAGAACTCAACCAGAGGCAACGACGATGGGTAGAGTTTATCAAGGATTATGAGTTCGCGATACAGTATCATCTGGTAAAGGCAAACGTAGTAGCAGACGCGTTGAGCAGGAGGCATCGTCGTGGGCTAGCAGCTTTGAGGTGTTCACTATATCGGGATCTTTATACCCTCAGTCATTTTGATTTCAGACCAGAAATTAGAGGGAGCCGTGTGATCTTAGGATCATTATTTGTATAGCCATCTTAGAGAGATAGAGTAGTTGGAGCTTAATTAGAGGATTCTTGGATTCAAACCAGCAAGGGGGAGATCTCCAAGGAACCCAAAGATGATTGGACTATTGGAGTTGATGGAGGCCTGAGGATGAAGGGCAGGATCATTATGCCGAACAATCTACAGCTGAAGAGGGAACTTTTTGACGAGGCTCATCGCAGTAGATATACAGTGCACCCAGGCTGGATGAAAATGTACAAGGATCTGAAGAGGCCTTTTTGGTGGAGTGGTATGCGCAGAGAGATTGTAGATTATGTGGCTAAGTGTTATATATGCCAACAAGTTAAGGCAGAACATCAGAGACTTACAAGAACCCTACAGCCTTTACCCATTCCTGAGTGGAAGTGGGCAGATATTTTCATGGATTTCATAGTGGGGTTGCCTAAGTCAAAGAAAGGAAATGATTCTATTTGGGTTATAGTGGACAGATTGACTAAGTCCACACATTTCTTGCCTGTGAGGACGACTTATACGTCAGATACGTATGCGAAGATCTTCATTCGTGAGATTGTTAGTGTAGACGATAAAAATTACCACCGCAAATTTGTACATGAATCCACCCACGAATCGGAACCGCCCACTTAGGTGAAGGGCTAACCGCAACCACGGATTAGGTTCACTAGCGTGGGCCCAAACAACACAAGCCCCATATTCACCCTCATGCGCCGAAGTCAACTAGATTCGCCGGTATGGTAGGCTCGCCCTCATGAGCCATATTCGCCGGTATGGTAGGCTCGCCCTCTGAGCTAGATTCGCCTGTATGGTCGACTCGCCTGCACGAGTTAGGATCATCTAAGTTCGTCCGCTTACTCGGCTCGTCTACACGAGTCAAGAGCCAAATTCATACCTAACGGACTTTTCCTACTTCCCGTAACCCGAAAGGAGAAGGCACAATGTTCCAGGACCGTCGAGTGGCCGCCCATAGTACGAGTGATCGGACAGGTGCCAAACGGCCCCCGCAGATGTCCATCCCAGAAGAAACATCGGTCCATTCCGGCACAGACTATACTGCTGCAGCCCACGTGGATGCTCTCCTCTACAAAAGAGCTCGCTAACGACAACGACAGACACTCACCAGACAGGAGGCCCGAGCCTTCACCTCGTACGATGGCCTGAACTATTATGCAGGCACGAAAAATGTTAGATGGGAGGACAACTCGCCCGACGCCGGGAGACTCTCCAAACCAGGAGCGCCACCTGAGAGGGACGAGGCCGCCCGCTCAAGTGGACTTCGCTTTTCGGGTCACATCCCTGATGCGAATAAACCGCCGCGAGTGCGCGAGTCTGCCCAAGTAGGCGAACCCTCAAGGGCAGGCAGATCCTACAAGGATCACTTGACGGGCGAGTGTAACAAGTAGGAAAGCCTTGACCCCAGAGGCAAAATGGTAGGCGATGCCTCGCAAACCTGCCAGCGCGAGCGAGGGGTTGAGTCTCGCCCACATGTTGGTGTCCACCAGAATGCGAGGGTTCGCCTGTCAAGGCAAACTCGCCCAACTCCGACATCTAGGCGTTCCACCAGTGCACAACATTCCCTTATGATAACCGATGGGTAGTAGCCTACCATGCGATGGCTCCTACAACAATCGATCATCACATTCCGACATCCTTGAACGATTCGATTATTATCCGTGTCGTCGCCCACCCACATGATGATAATCATCGAGGGCGGCTCGACCGACGGTATGGTCCACTATTCTCCCCAAACAACAACTCGCCAAATGGCAAGTCAGAGATGGGTTCTTCAGTTGGTCGCGAGCGACTACTCTTTGTTTCGACCAAAGTATTACCCTCGCAATTCCACTTGGGCTACAACTTGAAAGTCGGAGTTGACCCAACTCCCACGCCGTGAACAACCAAGAGCAGAGAAGCGACCTAACGACTAAATCCAAAGCAGATTAGCCAAAGACTCGCCATGTTGCCAGAGAGAGCGTGAGTAGCTCGACTCAAGTGCCAAACAGCGCAGGTGAATCCAACACGAAGAAAAAACACATGTCGAGTACATATCAATACCAAAAAATAAAAAAAAAGAAAAAGGAACTGTGCATGCAAAACAGGGTATAAGCAAAACAGAAGGCCATTACGGGCCAAAATTACATGCATAAAGTTTTGAGTTATGATGCAACCGGCATAAACCAAGTTACAAAAAAAGATGGAAGAGAGAAAGAGGCACTTAAACAGAACGAGCATTAGAGGAACTTTAGCAGACTAAAGGCAGCGATCTTGGCCTTAACCGCCATAAGATCCGCCGCACGCTTGGCCATCGCCCTCTCCTTTCCACTTCCAGGAGCACTTTTCCAGATGCTGAACGAATGGAAAGAACTTGTCTCTTTGAAGAGTCGCTGGGGCACTCATCAAACACTCGTAGTGGTATACGAACCACGCTATCAGATAAGTGTACGGTAACCCTACCCTAGGGTTAGGGGTCCTGATGACCTCTCCTTCCCTCTCGTCGACGGTCGACACATGGCAGAATTGGGCCGTCAGTGTGTGGAGTCCCCGATGGATACATGCGACTATAGCTGACATCAATGTGTAGGACCTCCCATGGGCCAAGCGAACCGCTGGATACACAACCTCCGCCGGAAGCACCTCAAACAAATGGGTGGGGACCACACACCTCTTCAACCACAACATGAGTACCCCGCGAGCAGAGCCCTCCCGGATATAGGGGACTTGCCCTGGTGGTGAAATGAATAGAAGACCGTGCCAGATTTGAAGCCGCCCTCATCCTGTTCAAGGGTCACGGTGGCTCCCCCTTCGGCTACCCTCCTCTCCACTTCGGACAGGGCACAGACCCATCATGCATTTGCAAGATCTCTCCACCCGTACCCAGCCATGGAGCCTGTAAAGACACGACAAGTAACCCCGTCCTGAGTTGGGGTAAAATCCTAGTTCATCGCTCTGGGGACCGCGAGGGACCGCAACTTGACGATCGAGAACCCTCTCAGCATGCTGGGAAGATAATAGTGAGTCCCTTCCACTATGTGGAGTCACCTGCTCTCCTTGATCAATAGGGCGGAAGGATCAGTCACAGCATCACCGAACAAAAACTGAGGCTTTTGTAGCTCCGTACGGGCGTCGTCTGTCAGCACCGTGTCGGTCGTCAACTCGCGTAACGTCAGGGGATGACCGTCCGTAACCCTCTTTATTATGCCGTCTGGCTTATCAACAGTGAACACGGACACCGGATCTAAGGAAGGAAATCGGGGAGGCGCCGTACAGCCTGTGCCTCCGGCAAGACCGATGGCCACGCCCTTCGGAGGAGCTTCGTCAGAAAAGGTCGCTGCAAGAAAGAACCAAAGAATCAGGATGAAATCTGTGTAGACTGCATTCGCCTTTACCAGATAGAAGTCGAACTCGCCAGACAAGAAAATGAGTTCGCCTTCACCCAACAAAGGCCAATTTCACCTGTAAATGCAGAAATCATCTTCTACGAATAAATGTAAAATCCTCCGAAAAGGGGCGATTCCACCAGGGAAATTGCCAAAAGGCGACAGGTTCTACCAGGGGAGACGAATGATGCTCATTCCCCCAACCCAATGTCTATAACTGACGCGAGGTCATCAGACGAACCCCTTGACTTACCCAAGTGCGGCTCCGGCACGCTGGCGGGCGCACCGGCGGAGAGGCGCTCGGAATAGCGTCAAGGGCCTCTTCCCTTCGCAACACACTTCTTAGATTTTAGCGCCATTGGGGGATAAAGCGGGAACTCTCTCTTTAGAAAATTTTCAAGATTCCTAAGCACAGTAGCTCTCAAAGTAAGAGAATAGCCTATTTAAAGGCGGAGTTGCTTATGTGTCCATGATCGCCCTCGAAAGGCGAAACACTGGCGGACAAGAGACGTGACCACAATCGAAATCAATGGCCCAGATCGCCCCTAACATTTCGAATGAACCGTCGAAACGGGAAACATGTCGGTCGAAGCCAGGAACCCGAATCGAAATCAACGGTTGTATCTAACGATTGGGCTTGAAAACCACGGCCACGATTCAAACGAGGCACATGAAGCTGACGTCAGATTGTCGAGTCACAATAAACATGACATGACGGAACCATGCCGCCTTAGCTGGAAAGCACGAAGCCCCACCGGCGAACACGTGGTTCACTCACACTGAATCTAGTTTCGCCCAAAGGAAAGGTCTCACCTGCGAAAACTCGAATCAAATCCGCAAGTCGAGCAAAATTCCGCTTTCAAAACCTAACTTCTCTTGAACAGCTCATTCACCTTTGGAGACAAACGACTTGTCCAAAGCCTTGAACCGCCAACGAGATGGCCTCGTTTAAACCCGCGCCCCAGGCGGCTAAGGGTTAGAGTAGAAATCTTAGCATTAAGCCTAAGAGAAACTACTCAACAACTCATTATACTGAGGGGAATAGTATGGCTAGCCAGACCCAAACGGTAATCAGTAAAGGTGTATCAAACCCGTTGATAGCTGAGGGTTTGCTAAAAATCCTAAAAGAAACCAAATGCACTTGTTTAGCCAAGAAATTCTTTATTCAAAGTATTCCAGACCACACTCAAGCTGGTTTAGGTCTGAAAACTTTGAAGGGGGTCTTGTAGATAGTAAAAATTACCGCCGTGAATTTATACATGAATCGACCCACGAATCGGAACCGCCCACTTGGGTGAAGGGCTAACCGCAACCACGGATTGGGTTCACTAGCGCGGGCCCAAACAACACAAGCCCCATATTCGCCCTCATGCGCTGAAGTCAACTAGATTCGCCGGTATGGTAGGCTCTCCCTCATGAGCCAGATTCGCCAGTATGGCAGGCTCGCCCTCTGAGCCAGATTCGCCTGTATGGTCGAATCTCCTACACGAGTTAGGATCATCTAAGTTCGTTCGCTTACTCGAATCGCCTGCACTATTCGAGAGCTAAATTCATACCTAACGGGCTTTCCCTACTTCCCATGACCCGAAAGGAGAAGGCACAGTGTTCCAGGACCGTCGAGTGGCCGCCCACAGTACGAGTGATCGGACAGGTGCCAAATCAACCTGAACCCTCATAAATGCAGTTCACCTCGCCCGTCAGAGTCAAGAGCTGGATCCGCCGGTATTCGGTAAGCTGTCCAAGCCCACTCGAGTATTGGGCACCCGCTTTCTCACCTCTCATGACCTGAGAGGAAAGAGCACAGTACTCAGGTCCCATCGAGCAACCGCTCATGGTTCGAGTGATTGGACAGACGCCAGATTAACCTACGCGCTCATAAATGCAACTCATCTCACCAGTCCACGTTAAGAGCTGGATTCGCCGGCGCACAGTAGACTGACCAAAATCCACTCGAGTAGTGGGCAGTCGCTGCCTCACATACGAGGAGGGGCCTTCCCACTCCTATGTAACATGACATGAAGCATAACCCCTCGAATGACCGCTCATAGTACAGGTGAGCAGCAAGATACCTCTCAACAGTACATATTCACATCCCATAATTCAAGGAGCGACCAAACCATCCCTCCTCCATTTAAGAACCTCTTCCAGCCATAATAAAAAGGGGAGGTCAGGTTAGAAAAACAGGAAAAAAGGGTCGACGGCCAACTCTCTGCATAATTCTTACATTGTAGTGCCCTCTTCTAGTTCCGAGCCCTGATCATCGGCAAATTAGAGGATTCGATCTCCTTTAACCCGAGCTTCTACTGTGTACTGAAGCTCTCCAGCAACCTCGGTCGAACCGTCCAAGGGAAGCAGACTCGGAACGAGAATCGAGCGAAACATCCTGTAGTTACCGAAAGTCCCCACGTTAAACAAGGAGGGCATTCCCTCTGCTTCTGTTGTAAACGTTTGATTATTAGTTTGTAATAAGCTATTCTTAGAAATACAAACGAAGTTCCCTATTTTTGGGAAATCAAAATTTACACCTACGGTTAGATTGCATGGAGTTCAAGAGTCGATTGTATCAGATCAGGGCTCAGTCTTCACATCTCATTTTTGGAGGAGTTTTCAGGATTCTTTTGGCAGTCAGTTATCATTTAGCAGCGTTTTTTACCCCCAGACAGACGGTCAGACCGAGAGGGTGAATCAGATCTTAGAGGACATGCTGAGAGCGTGTGTTATAGATTTTCAGGGTAGCTGGGAGGACCACATCCCACTGATTGAATTTTCTTATAATAATAGTTATCAAGTTACCATCGGGATGGCACTATATGAAGCTTTGTATGGGAGACTTTGTTGATTGCTTATATGTTGGGCAGAGCCAGAGGATAGTTTATTGATTGGTCCAGAGTTAGTTAGACAAACTCGAGAGAAGGTGGCATTGATTCAAGAACGAATTCTTGTGGTACAGAGTCAGCAGAAGAGCTATGCAGATCAGTGGAGACGACCTTTAGAGTTCCAGGTTGAAGACTCAGTTATGTTGAAAGTATTACCGATGAAGGGTGTTCAGTGATTCGGCAGACTGGGGAAGCTTGCCCTGAGATATGTGGGTCCTTTCAAGATCATAGAGCGCATTGGAGCTGTTTCTTACTGATTAGATCTTCCAGCATCGATGTCGAGTGTACACGATGTTTTTCATGTTTCGATGCATAAGAAGCATCTGCTAGATGATGAATAAAAGAGAGTGATTGACTCACCAGAGATTGAAATTCAGGATGATTTAACTACCGTAGAGATTCTGGTATACATACTTGATAGAGAGAATAAAAATCTTAGAAATAAAGTTATTCCATTAATGAAAGTTCAGTGGAACCGGCAAGGAGCCGAAGAGATTTCTTGGGAGCACGAGGAGGATGTTCGTCGTGACTACCCACACCTGTTTGGACAGGTATGATGTTGATATACTTATATGACTAGATAGTTATCATTTCCTATGATTATTTAGTTACATTTATATTTATCCTTAACACTAGAATGGGGATATTGTCACCTGATCCTTAATCATATGAAATACATGGTATATACGGGAGGCTCCTTGTTTGGATTTTTCGCTCAACGTACTCATTTCTTTTGGTTAGGGAGTAAGGTGCGAATGTTTGCATTCTAGGTTGTTAACATTAGATATTAATGTGCTAATACTATGCGATGTGTGTAGAAGTGATTCTTAATATGAATTAAACCTTCTTATTGTGTTTTCCCAGTTTTTAAGCTTTGAGATGGGACTGCGGAATTTCAAGGATGAAATCCTCTTAGGGGGGGTGAATGTAAAACCCCGATAAATTTTTGAATGATATATTAATATGAGTTTAATTATGATATATGGATATTTAGTATGATAAATATCATTAAATGGTATATGAGTATAATACCATATATTTTGAGTATGAACGAGTTCATACATGAGAGGGAGAAGAGTTGAAACATGCACAAATAGCCAAACACATGAGAAACTGGGAAATCCTGGTCCGGTAGACCGTCGCGGTCGATCGTAGCCCGGTCGACCGTCATGGTCGACCGTGAAACCTGCAGACTGTTTTTCTCCTGTTTTGAGATGGTTTCGGTTTTCAAAACCCATATTCGTTTTCCCTGACATATATATGAGTTTTATCACGATTTTCTCAGTTTTCCTAAGAACCCTAACAGCCACCAAAACCCCCTAAACCCTAGTTTGATTTCTTGGAGAAAATTGAAGGCTTTCAAGTAGATTTTCGGGTAATTCTTGGCTTTTGGAGTGGAGATCTTTTTCAACCTTGCTTCTAACATGTTTTCCTACAACCCCAAGTGAGTATCATCTCTACTAATCCCTCTCCTAGTTTTCAAAATGTTTTTAAAAGAGTTTTAAACATGTTTTGTAGAGCCTAAATGACTAATTTATGAATAAAGTCAACTTCTTTTGTATTATGTATAAAGTGACTAGGTCTTTCTATGCTATAAAGGTTGAGAACGATTTTTACAGAAGTTTTTAAGACCTAAGGATGATTTTAAAATGTGGTTAATCTAAAGAAAGAAGTTGGGTTTGTTGTTTGAACTTTTATGCATGTTTCTAGGGTTTTGAATACAAATCTAATGCATAAAATTATATTTATAATTGTTGAGTTGATTCCAGATGTTCATATCTGATGTAGCATGTTTGCATACAATTTTCATGAAGTTTTGATCATGTTTGAATCCCAAAAACACGACGTGAACACGACGTACACAAAGAACTTAACAATCTAGAAACAGGGTTCACGGTCGACCGCCGCGACCGACCGTGTGTAGGGCAGAGGCTATATTAGCCTATGGAGTCCTTCGCGGTCGACCGCCATGGTGGACCGCCAGTCCTTTTTTGGCTGTGCATGTTTTAGGTCTTGGTTTAGGTTTGTCGAGTAAATGTCTCGATCTAATGATGATATACTATGATTTTTTGTGATTGTTAAACACGTGGATTGATGGTGAACTTCAGATGGGGGCATGCACACCGAGATTTGTTCAGTTATGCTATTCTTGTGTTAGATTTGACACCTTTCCGTCACTAGTTAAATTGATAAACACATATGAATTATGTTGTTCTATATGTAACCAGAAATAGGGAGATGAAACCTATTTGTCGCAGAACAATTGAGTAAGAGTATTAGAATAGTATCGTTGTTTCATGTATCCGGAATAGGAGAATAATAAATCCAATTGTCGTAGAGCGATTGAGTAACAAGCACTACAAAAGTATCACTATAGCACAAGATGATGCACTCATAGATAATTGATTCAGTTGTAAGCTATACTTCCATGATAGATTGCCTGTGAGTAGGGTTTTTCCTTTGAGATTTTGGCACACCCGTTATGAACGGCAGACATAATTATTTTAGCTTTTTGTTGATAATCTCTTATTTTAGAGTAGGTCATTTCGGATGTAGTTTGAGATGAGATGGTATTACTTTATGTTGGAGATTTGGGGTAGTTATCATTTGATTATTTGTGTTTCATTTATAGAGAGAGTTATATGAATGTTTTGATATATGTATATACTGACTCTATTTTCTTATATACTCCTACCCCTTTCCCTGGGGAGAGATAGTGATGATCTCACTAGAACTTTGACGCTCGTTGTTCCCCCCTTTCAGGCAACGAGTCAGGTGCACGGAGAGTCGCAGGTTGACATGACTGATTAGTTATCTCTTTGGCTACTATTATACTTTGTAGTTATTGAAGAACACCATATGTTGTCGATTATTTTTCAGACTCTAGATTGGTATTTTATTTCATTGAGTTGAGAGCTATTGTAAGACTTTATTTATTTGACTCATTGTAGTTGAGATTTTAGTTAGACTCGGAGATATATCTACTTCTTTCCAGTTGGGCTCATTATTAATATTTCTTATGCTTCTTCTGTGTATATCTTCAGTGTTGTTTGATTTTAATTTTTTACCTGTTTGTTCCTTCATCTATTTTTGTTTCCACTAGAGAGATAGTGATTGTGATGGTGAAACATGTCAAAGCATGGTGTTTGGTGCTTGGTAGGTTTGACAATCCGGGTTTTACCTAAGACTACAGCCTTGTGTGAACCCTGGGGCGTCACAATTTTGCTCGACAAACTATGCTCGTGTTGTAATTTACTAAGTACTAAAACCCTCTTATCATTAGGGATCTACAATTTGAGCTACAAGGTATATACATGAGGGTTTCCTTGTTTAGATTATTTCGCTCGACATACCTATGCTCATGTTGTAATTTCCTAAGTACTAAAACCCTCTTATCATTAGGGATCTACAATTTGAGATACAAGGTATATATATGAGGGTTTTTTTGTTTTGATTATTTCGTTCGACGTACTTAAGCTCATATTGTAATTTCCTAAATAGGATCGGAAATTTTATATATATATATATATATATATATATATATATATATATATATATATAAACTGTATTTTATGTATACAACGAGCCCTTTCCCTTAGGGTTGGTTGTGATGTTGCTCGCTAGCGCTTTTACGCTCGTTGTCCCTCCCCCTTTCAGGTAACGAGCAAGGAGCCCGGAGAGTCGTAGGATAATGACGATGCACTTTAGCTTTAGCTATCTATTTTAGTTATATTTTTCTTTTGAGCTTCACTGTAGACTTTTGTTTAAACATTTGAGGGATTTATTATAGAAGTTGCAAAGGTTGTGTGTCTTATTTCCTCTTATTCAGATATTTTGTACTTGAGACTTGTTGAGATTCTAGTTTATTTATTTCAGACATTGATCTTGTATTTCTATATGTTGGATGATGAAATATTAATTTGATCTCTATTATTTCATCAGTTATCTCTTGTATTATCATTTACTTGCTTTTGTACCTACACATATTATCGACACTACTAGAGAGATAGTAATTGTGATGGTGAAACATGTTATTGCATGATGTGGTACATGGCAGATTTGACATTCTTGGTTTCACCTTGGACTTCAGCCTTGTGTGAACCCATGGGCGTCACAGTTGGTATCAGAGCTCTAGTTCCAGTATCCCTAGGATCATCCTGTGTCAAGTCGTGGAGCTAGGATAGAGTTGCTTAGGATTCATGTATAGAGTCCGCTAAGAATTTTCTAGAATGAGTGAGGACGATATATGCGTATATCTCAAAATTTTAGAAATATTTTATTTTATTTTATGACAACTATTTTATTTTGATTGAAAGTATTTGAGTGAATACTATGTGTTATGAATTCATATTGTGATACGTTATATATATATATATATATATATATATATATA